>WEIS01092821.1:0-26587 GCA_013389965.1 Todus mexicanus
AGGTTCAAGGACTGCCTAACCACAGGGGCTCCTTCAGTGAGCAGAAACTGCTAAGCAGACAGGGATGAGAAGAGCTGGCACTGTAAGAAGCAACATGTTTGGAAATAGTAGCACTGGTTTATTGTGAGGTCCCAGTATCACCCTGGGACACCCAGCTCTGCCCAGAGCTTGTCACAGCAGCCGTTAGAAACTCCCGTTTGCATTATAAACCACCAAATGTCAATCAGAACCATTGCATCCAGAAAGGTTTCCTCTAAAGTTGAGTGCCTAGGTCTGAAAACTTGAATCCTTATGTTAAATACATTCTTATGCTTTAGTAAAGTAGAAAATAACATTTTTGTAAAATCCAATTATAGCGAGCTGACTCTTGGGACAAAGATGAAGAAGCAGCACACCTTGGAAGAGGCAAAAGGTGAGGAGCTATGCCCAGGTTTGGGTTAATCTTATTTTTAAGCATTCAGATTCAGTGCTCAGTCTTTCAAGGAGTAAATGGATACCAAGGAAATGTTTTTCACTCTTACTTGATTCCACGCAGTTCTAAGCACAGAACCTAAACTCGTGTTTTATGCGCATCTTTAAAATTTCCTGAGAAAGCAGATCCCCCGGAGGCTGCGTTTCCAAGCTTGTCCTTAGCCAAACCCTCATGGTATTATTCTTCAGACACAGTTTTTGTAGATTGCATTGACAATATCATCATTTGTTCTTTTAGACAGCAGCCTTTGAAAATCTAGTCTGAAGTCTGTAGTCAAGAAAACTTAGGCTTCAGTATAAAATATATAAGATTTTGTCATCTCCTTTTGCTTGTTTACATTGTCTTGCAGTCTGGGTCATTTCATCCTCGTGTATCAGCACGCTAGGGATGGACTTTGCCAGATCTTGTGTTTTCTTCTTCCCAGAGAGGGATATACATGCTTGCACTCTCTTTGTCTTTATTTGTGTCCAGGTCTTCTGGAGCAAACCTAATCATGCTGCTCGCTGGGATTGTTTGCCTGTGTTTTAAGGTTTGCTTGCTGTTCACCGTGTGCCAGGGAAGATGACTGAATTGTGCTGTTTACACTGTTCTCTGTACCGGACAAGGGCATCTCTCGAATGCAAGGCACAGGATTTTGATTGGCATATTTTTGCAGGGGACTCTATTAAACGAGGAAGTATCTGCATTAACTCTTAGCAAGCAGCACTTGCGAGATCTAAACCAACCTTGCTCCAAAGGCCCGTTATCTTTCATGGGTTACAATATTTTATTCACATGACAGCAGCCCCATAAGTTTCTACACAAACATCTCTTCCTGTCGATATTAAAGAATTGACTAACTTTGGATTTAGCGCTGGTTGTTGCCCTTACTGAGGGCTGGATGAGAAGTATTGCTTGCATTTAAGGTTTTCTGCTGAAGTCAGTAGGCGATGAGTCGCAAAAGTGCAAAGATGGCAAAAAGCCAGTGTTTGCAAAGAGAGAGCTCTTTATCTTCCTTCTCCAGAGCTCCTTGCAGGAGCATCTCTGGTGGTTGTCCTGGAAGCAGTTTCAATTGTCACGCTTTTAATATAACCTTCCCTTTCAACAAAAGAAGGTATGTTGCTTTCTCTTTCTAATTAAAGCTTAGACTTCAAAATGTTATATATTGTCTGTGGCTCCAACCATCTTCTAAAAGAAGAAGAATAACCCATTCTTTAGGGGGAAAAAGATCTTTATGCCATCTCTACTTCATGGATTTTGAAGTCAGCACATGAGCATTGTGAATTGCACAAATCCGATGGATGTTCAGTGCTTCAACGCAGAAATACGTCACCCTGCACGTTACTGCCGGAGGCTTGGAATAGAGAAGCTGCGAGTCCCAGCCAGACACACTACAGACATACTGATGTATCTCTGCAATGTATTCGTACTGTCCAAATATCAGCTTGAAAAGTTCATAAAAAAGTCAAGCAATAAAAATATCTCCACGCTAGGCTGAGGATAGTCATATCCTTTCTTTCCCCAGTCAAACACAAATGATTCTGCTCATTTAAAAATCTCCCTGCTGTGTTGCCCTCGTCAGTTTCTCTTATCCTCTGGCTCTAACTGTGCTCGTTGCTCTGGTCCATATTTGCCATTTTAAGGACACTGAAGGAGGAGGAGAACTTTCTGCTTTTTTTTTTTCTTCTTGCCTGTGCACTGCCTGGGGCTGCTCCATTACATGTTTTTCCGGAGCCAACTTGGCTCGCAGCTTTCCTTTCAAGCCATCTCTATTGAGCTTTTCAGCTTTCAGATCCCTCTTCCTAGGAAGGACATGGTAAGAAGGAAGACGATGGGAATTCTGTCCATGAAAAGTAATCGAGCTTTCAGATCTTTCATCTGCCCGTGAACTTCTGGGCTTGTGTGAGTCCAGCGTTAGCTCTGCCGCCTTTGAGTGAAGCTGGTTAACTGTAATTGGCAGTGAAACATTTTTCTAATCTTTTTGGTACGAAAGATGCTAGACAAGCAATAAATTACACCATGTTCTGCTTTATGAAACACATGAAAAACTTGGTGAAAATAAACCAACTCTATAAATCCAGCTCCTCTATTCAAAACACGTGATTTTTTGCAAGGTGACTGGTGAAAGAAACCTCTGTGCCTCTCAGTGTTATTCTTCAGGGGAGTAGTCTTACAATAACTCAAATATATATGACAAAGAGATACATATGCAGGCAATATCTACAGCATATATATAAAATATATACAGTATAGCTACAATATATACAAATAATAATATATATTATTTCTCTGCACTTCCAGAAAATGTTACCCTTTTCTCCTCTCTGAGATTTTTAGGTGCTGTTCAAAGGGGGTGCCAGAGAAACAGATGATTTCTTCAGGTGAAAATGGACTCAAGGGGTTTTGCAGCACGAGAACAAGTGTTGGGTCATTTCTCAGCATAATCAACCCCAATTTACTCGAAGTAATTGTAAATATAGTCTACAGTGGTGGCTTCTGTACAACTGTGGGGCTGCAGTGACAGGGAATACTTCTTGCCTGTGCTTTGCTCTGCTGGGTTAGATGTGTGCTCCCTCTCCCTGCACGGTTAGTCCTTGCCTAGTGGTGCCACTTGTGCTTTCTAGTGTCCACCTGCCACGCGATTTAGAAGTGAAATTGTGGGTTTACATGAGTTCATTGTATAAAAGAAATGAGGAAATCCAGTCTTGCCTGAAGTTAGCAAGTAGGGACACGAAGACTCTCTGGAGGCAGGAGTATCAAGCATCTCCTGCCTCAGGACTGCTGTGTGATCCTGATCGAGACAGCCTGGGTCATGGAGACAGCAGGGTCTCACGGATACATAATTTTGAAAACCAGGGCCATGTAGTTTGTTGGGTTTAAATGCATGATACTAAAAAATTTGACAAGGAGATGTGTATAGGAATTTTCAATTGATTTTTGTTACTTGATATATCCATTTGAAACCTCAGAGCACCAGCAAATAGGGGAAGATTTCATTCACTCTGTATCAGATATGCTCCAATTGTTGATTATAAATACTTTTGGGTTTTTTTTCCCCTGGGTTTCTGCTAGTTGCATTTCAGGTGTGTAATTTATCCATGTTCTGTGCCTCCCTCCCTCCTTTCTGGGAGTGCACCCCAGTGACTATCTTGGAGCCCACAGCTGACCTGGCCAAGCTACCTGGTTTTGGAGTTTGGGTGGGTTTTTTTTCCTCTTTGGTGGATTTCTTTTCCTCAGGATTGGTGCTTGGTGGTGGTGGGTGGGAGTTACCAGACAAGATCTGGCCAGTGGAGGTGAGGGAGTGGGGCTACTGTGAGCGTTGAGATTTTAGCCTGTCTCATTACATGTCATAACCCTGCCACTAAACGTGTGGTCACGGCTTTGGTGACTGGTGCAGACTGGTTCCAGGAGGTTGATCATACCAGAGAGGAGGGAGACTGGGAAATTCCTTGCTGAGAACGAATAAAACTACACAATGACTGTCAGTAGCCCTTCCCATCCTGACATCTCTCACAGCTGAGATTTAGCATGAATCCTGTCATTAGGTGGCTATCACGCTGCATACCAGTACCTCTGGTGTCTGCAGAGAACTGCTGAGGTGCAAGAGAGGAACAGTAGGTCTGCAGAGGGAATCTGGACATGCCAACACCCACTTCCAGTTCTACTGTAGTGTTTAAACCATTTCACATTCAAATCCTGTCTTTTGTCTCGCTTGCTGCAGGAAAGGTACAGAGTGGTAAACAACTGCTGGGGATAAATGAGCTTGTCATGCTAAGTGTATTCCTAGAGGGGTGCTGTGCTGCCTCTTTTTTCTCTATAAAAACCAGCTGGCCCACAGTGGCTGTAATATCTAATCCTGTGATAAAAGCAGGATTCAAGTCCCCCGGTCCTAGCAGAGCATCTCCCGCTGCCTCGTTGCCTGCTGTTGATTGAGGGCACCTGTGGCTCTGCCGCAAACAGCACACGAGCTGCTCGTTGAGAACTTTTCCATCACCAGCTTTTGCTACATAGGCAGGAGGTGTCTCTTCGATCAGTGCCTTGGAGCCTGCTTTATGTTTTCTCCCGTTGTCTCAGGTACAGCACAGGCAGAATAATGCCATGAGCACAGCCTGCAAGGGCAGACAGGGCCGGCTCATCTGGGGAGTGACAGAGTGATCCCTATGGCAGCAACTCCAAGAAAAGAAGTTTAATCCTGATTAACTCACTGTTTGTTTTTTCCTTTCTGCAGAAAATATCTGTGAAGAATGAGGCAGTAGCAGTAAGCCACTGCATGAAGGGCAAAATAATGAGAGCCGCGGCCCATCGAGAAAAGAATTTTTGTTTGCTGAGTGAGTAGCTTGTGGCTTTTGAATGCTGTAGGTTTTGAATACTGTTACAGTAATAATGGGTAATTACAGTAATAGTAGTTGTATTGCATCTTGAAGCAAACAATCATTAAAAATAATTAGTCTTAAAATGTATATACTGCTGCACAGAGTGATTTTAACATTGTAAACCAGAAATAATTTTAACCAGCAGGATACTCTATATCTAAGCCAACACAACCTTTGTCTACGCTACTGTATAATTTGTTGAATTCCAGGATTTCAAGGGTACTTATGACTGATGGTCTTCCAATATCTTAGCACTATCCCCACAGCCTCCAACAAAACAGGTAGATTCTGTTCACTCTTTTTTAGAGGCAAAGAATTGAGGCCGGAGAGCAAGTTGAGGATAGGTGCTTAGTGAGGATTCAGGTGCCCCATCCAAAGTGATGATTCTGAAAGTCTGCTTAGCTCTCATCTAATGCTGAAGATGGTTCAAGTCTTCAGGTTTACTCGTTGTCTTTATTTTAATTTTGTTTTTCCAGCACTAAGGGTCCTGCTTTGGCCCAGACTGCTTCTGCCTTCACAGAGCTGAGACGGTGTGACCCCCACCGACTTCTAAGTCAAATAAGAGTCTCTAAGGTAGGTGTTCTCATATCTGTGACTTCTCATGTGCTCTTTGCATATGCCAAGTACACACTGAGTGAAAACTTTCTGTTGCAAAATTCATGCTGGCCTGGTCTTGCTCCCTGGGTATTGCATGGGCAATGTGGAAGAAAGGGCAGGATTCAGAGTCCCACACCAAGATCTCAAGGCATGAGGTTGTGTTACCTGATTTTAGCTACAAATTCATTTGTGGCTGTGCTTGTAAGGGACCTGACTGAAGTCAAAAGGAAAGTCTTCAGAATTGTAATGAGCTTCCTGGGTCACCAAGGAGGTCAGTTAAGCAGTAGCTCCATTTGTTTTCTATTTCTACATTGTGGTGCTTTGCTTCTCATGAATTCTGGCTCCAGAAGTTTTGCCAGAACCTCAGAGGTGGCATGTGTGTGTGAAGTGCTTTAAGAAAGGGCAGAGATCTCTTATCTGTAGTAGTCTCTTGCACAATATGGCACAAAAGAAGACTTTATTCTTTATTCTTGCACAACCTACAGGACCAGGTCTCTGCAGTGTGGCCAACTGCTGTACTTGGAGGCCTTATAGAGAAAAACCTGTCAGGTGTGACACTGCTGGTGGCACATGTGGATACCCCTTAGTGCACTTGTCTGTCCTTCATTCACTTTGTTACTTTGGTAGACAATTTTTAGAGCATTTTCCAGCCGCCTGAAGTGAAAGTTTACTTTGACATGTAATCACTGCTGCATGTACAATTTAAAGAAGTTTTTTAAAAATGCATATTTCTGCTAGATAGAATATGGTGTTATGTACTTTGACATGTTTTGCTTCCTCAAATACCTGAAAATATGCAAAATTCTGGTGTATCTCAACAGAAAAGTTGGTAATACAGATTGTAAAGGGAATGTGTAAAAGATAACCCCAAGCCATTCAGTTCTACTGTCTGCCGTCTTTCAGCTGTTCTCCTTTAGCTTTGGTATTCTCACTTCTGTTCTGATGTCTACCTAAGGAAATAATTTGAACTGTTGACTGGCTTGTTTATCAGTAGGAAACTTTTGGAAGCAAAGTCAGTCTCTAAGTGACTGTGTAGGAATATAAGAGGAAACCGTTTTCTCTCTGAACCTTTGCTTGCTGCTGTCGTTCCTGCTCCGAGATGGCAAGAACAGCATCACAAGAAGAGCCCCATGCGTGTGCAAATAAATGGGGCTTGACCACATTCAGGTTTCTTTAGATCCAAGTCAAGTCCCAGTTTTATTCTCTGTGGGATTTTTCCAAGCTGAAAATCTTTCCACTTATGTGACTTTTTCCAAAATGCAAGCTCCATGCCATTTGAAGTGTTAGGTTTTGAATTTGGATGGCACCAGTTCCATCATTCTGGAGGACCTCAGTGTGGAGGCTTAATGCTTCTGTTGTAGAAATAAGCATCTTTTGGGGAGAAACAACCAGTCACAGACACACGTGGGCAGCTTCTGTTTATTGTAGGCATTAGAATGTGCATCGACGTTTCCAACATCGATGCAAAAACCTCACATTGGCATGGAAAAAAAATCTTATTGATTAATTGAAATAGTTGGTAATGTGAGCAGTAAGATGACTCTCTGGGCTATGGACCTAAGGTCACTTCGTGCTGTAACTCTCTGAGCTTTTAGCACAGTGTCAAACTCTTTGCTGGAGTGGAAGAACCTGTTGATATTTAGCCATGTGACCTTATATTGTGTTGTTTTGTTCTGACTCTGTTGCAATTAGGTCCGTGATTGCATGAAATGATTCCCTTAGTTGAAAAAGCTTCTGTTCTTCCTTCATGCATGTATTTTTAGGCTTTTTTGTACTCCCCACTCCCTTGGGGCCGGTGTTGTTTGCTCCATTTGTATGCTACTGAAACACTTGTGGCTTTTTTTTTTCTCTGATCTGAAAATGCAGAAGAAACAGCGAAGGAGATTTGCTGGAAAAGCTGTGCAAATATTCAAATAAATCATCCAGCTTTCTTGGCAAATATACTCTTTTCACTAAAAGATGACTGAAATGTTAAAAAAAGGCTCCTTTCTGTGGCGTTCTAAAAGACTTTCCAGAGTACGAGCCTAGTGGTGTTGCAATGTGGTGCAGTAGTTATTTGAGAATGCAGCCTTAGGAAAGGGTGCATCCTGGCTTTGCAACTTGTTTGAGATAAGAATGAAGTCCTGTGTCTTTAACAAAGGGAGCCTCTGCTTCGTTTGAAGAAATGCCATGTGTATCTTCGTGCATCTTCTTTAAGAAACCCCTAATTACACACCATTAGAAAATAACGATGGGCCTGCTAATCAGCTGCCGCTCTGTATTCTACAGTGTGTCGTGTTTGCAACTCTTGGAATTATCCTTTTGGCTATTTTCAGTGTTTTTCATTAACAAGATTGTCTACTCTTCCAGTTTGTTTACTTGAATAAAAAATAGTTTTGACTCCCTTTTACCTCATGAAGCTCCTGGGAAAATAGTTTATTTTGCAGTGATTTAAATAGTCACAATTAAATTGGGACTTACATCTCGTTGTATTTTTGCTATCAATAGAGATTGGAGTGCCTCTTCTCCAGGGCAGAATTTGGCTCAAGCCTCGCGAGCTGAACCATAAAGAGAAATGGTCTCAATGAACAGTTTATCCTTTGTTACCTTCACGGGCTGAATTAAACCTGTAAAGCGAAATCCTCCCTGGAATTAAGTAGTTTGGGTGAAAAGGACTAGAGAGAATGGCACAGTACCTTGGTTACAGACCATTTAACAGCAGAGGTGGTTTGTTTCCAATTTGTAAAAGATTTTGTCTGTTTGGTTGGGGTTTTTTTCTGCTTAATGTTCTTCTCTTCTAAATACTTCTGCTCTTCCCTTATAAATATTTAGTTGCCTAGTCTCAAGGGGCAGCACAATGAAGAATGAACTGCTGGAGCAGAGGGGTGAGATACCAGGCACTGTCTGCTCTTTGGATCTGTGCAATGGTTGCAGAACAGTCCTTTTTGCTTCAGCTTCCCAGTTGCTAGGTTGGAGAGACTTATGTTTTCCCTTTTGGGGTCCACAAATAGAGAATACTTTCTTCGCATGATGTCTTTCAGAAAGCGGTAGTATCTGGCAGCTCTGGTTCATCCCAGTTTGTGTATTTTAGTAGTAGAAGAGATTTGCTAGAAAAATTACTGTAATTTTATCATGACTTTGAGTCCCTTGTGGACATGGATGGCAGTGCTCAAACTGCACAGGTCAGTTGTCTGAACAAGATTATAACCAATCATGATCTTTTATTGCACGATTTGCTGGACCACTCAGTGGTACCTGTGTGCCGGAGTTAACATTTCTCTTCCTTCACCTGTTATACAACTGCAAATTTATGAATGACAGACATATTTGGCAAAGGGGTATGTTACAAACCACAAAAGTCTTGGTTATCACAGCAAGGTTGTCACTGCTTGGTCTGTGTTCTTTCATTTGTCACACAACCCTGAATTATATGATCGTAGAGAATTAACCAGATGTTTCTGCTGCTTTACTTCTTGTTACTGGATAGCAAAAAAAAATCCATTTTGGAGAATTCATGCTTCTGCCAGAAATCTCAGCACTCACTGGCCACCAGATGGAGGTGCTCTGTGATTGCTGCATCTTTTGGTTTGGTTCAGTGATGATCAGACCAGTGTTTGTGAAACTGGAATAATTAAGAGATCTGCAGCGTTAGTCCAAGCAGATGTCTTTATTCAGCAGCAGCACCAATGCTGCTGGTGCCTGAATAGGCATCACCTTAAGCATGTTGATCCTGGCAACCTCTATGTTATTTTACTCAAATATGGCTCTGATTAGGCATCTCTGCTTGGAAATACAGAAAGAGACTGAAGAAAGGGACCAGCCATTTCATGTGCTTTGCAAATACAACTGAGAATTGCATTGCTGGTTGCTATCTCATTTTTTTTGACACTTTCTATCTGTAGTCCCATTCTTTCTGAGCAGATCAATGAGAGAACGAATATAATTGTTCAGCTTTCCTTTCTGCTGCCGTAGGTCTGTGGAAGAGTTGCTCATACACCCAGGAGCCTTGCTGCTCCCGTGTCCCTCTCCCCCTACGCCTACCTCACTCTCTGGATTTGGAGGCAGCTTGTACACGCACTGGTTGTGGACTCATCCTGCTGTCTACCTGATGTGATTTCTCTACGACATTGTCTCTGCACCTTGTCTGACCACCCTGAGGATTAGCTGACCTGAGCAGAAAGTAAAGGGCAGCTAATTCCCTCTTTTCGACTTGTTAGAGAGCACAATTACACTAACAATCTAGGCTCATTTGGAGGGGCAGGATGGCAAATGGAAATGCCACGCAGAGATTGTTATGCAGGAGTATAAAGTGGCAGAAGGCCAAGCAAGCTTGCCACAATTAATCTCTTTAGGGAAGATGCCAGCCTGAATGCTCATGTACTATCTTCTGTTTGCTGATTCATGGCTGGAATAACTATCAGCCTTTTTTTTTTTTTTTTCTTTTGTCTTCTGGCTGAAGGTAATAATGAGAAGGAAAGGAGACTGCCCTAGCAAGAAAATAAAATGGAGCCAGATTGAATCAACAGTATCAAACCCCAGGTGGGTTAGCCCTGATGCTTGCAAGATAAACTATTTGGCTCTGCTTTCCAGTTGTTCCTTCTCCTGCTTGGAATATGTAAATAGATAAAAGAGTCTCTGTAATTTATTTTTGGAGGCTGACTGCATATCTGTGCACGTAAAAGCATATCTGTGTATGTAAAAATACATGCTTGAGATGACAAGTTGGTTACTTGCTCTGCAGTGGACTGTGGTACCACACAAACCTGTGCGGGTGAGTAGGGTTGTACCCAGCATCTCTGGAAAATTAAATTAAATATGATAAATGGTACATTTGGGATGAAAAGGGCCATACATTTTAGAGTCACTTGTGGATGAAGTCGTTAGCTCATTTGAAGAAAGAGGCCACATTGCTTCACTGGAGCTTTGGGCAGGGGGAGCTGACTCCAGTGACAATTACAGTGACAGACTACAGTGGAACAACAAAGATGCTGTGTGCTTCCTCACTCCAAGGGGAGGAGCTGTAGAACAGGAAGCTCCAGCCAACTTTTAAATAGGCTTTTTCATCTTTATTCCATTCCTCTGAGGTGTAACATCAAGGAAATCCTTAATTGCTCTCTTCAAAAGGTAAATGAGCAAAGTAGATCTTCTTGGCTTCCCATGATCTGCAGAGAGATCTGGTGAGATGATTTCTCTGCAGAGATGATCTGGTGAGAGCCTGCCCTGTCCCACCACCTCTGCTTCCTCCATACCGGGCCCTCAGCTGATGTGGCAATGGCAGGGCAGCATGAAGCAGTTTCTTCAGTTGCCAGTCACTGTACCACTCAAAGTTACTTTATGTCTGCGCGGGTAGCTCCTTGATTTTATGGGCACATAATGAGCTATTGTTAAACCAAAGACAAAGAAGTTCCATTTGACTTGCCTTCTTAAGGATTCAGAAGAGCGTTTATTACAATTATTACTAATACATTGACAGTCAGTTCTGAGGTAGTTGGATGAAAACAACTGCAACGGTTTCAGTCAATGTAGCAGATTAAGATGATAAATCCAGCAAGGCCTGCCTAGCAAAACTAGCACTAAACTAACATATTCTTTTCTCTCCCTTAAGAATTACTTCCATTGATGGATAATCTTTGCAGAACAGGAAGCTTTTAAATCTCCAGACAGTGGATAATAGATGCAAATTTGTGACCCTCATATGCAGTGAACTAATAAGCTCGGCTGATCAGGGAACACGATAAGTGTGACGCTTTATCAGGCGGTAAAAGCTGATTAGTTTGTGCATGTTTAGCTGTCTATATGCCTTGTTATTGTAAAGGTTTTAGATAGTAGTAATAATTGGAATGGATGTGGCTTCATTTCCTTCGACAGAGAAAAGGGAGGAAAAAAAGAGAAAAGGAAGTGAATGTGAAGCATTCATTCTTCACCCTTGGGGTGAAACAGATTGAGCAAAGTAATCCTGGAGGATTCAAAGTAACAGGATCTCTGGCTGCCTCTAAGCTGAGTGACAGAGCCCTTTCTTGCAGTCTGGTGTGGATCTATGAGGAAAAGATAGGGAAGATGGGGTTACTGCAGAAGTTCCTGCACAGGTCAGCTGTGGTAGATGAATGGGTCAAGTGAGTGTGATAGCAACATAGGCCATCAAGAGGGGAAAAAGCCCACGAACCGCACTGATTTATTTATAAATACTTGCAGAGACAGAAACAAGTCATTTTATAGCAAACACCTCAGCCAATTCGTGCAGCTTATCATTACCCCTGAAATGATGTCCTCTCCATTTCCTGTCCTGTGCCATAAAACATCGCTCGAGTCCAATCAAGGTTGTGCTGTCCTTGTCCAACCTGGGCTGATAGAGGCTGTTGCTTTTTGTGGGTTTTTTTTTATCCTGTCTTGTGGTGGGAGGATCTTTGAGAACAAGACAGTAAATAAGATCATCTCAACCCACTAAATGATGTGTGTGGTCCCACAAGGATTTAACTGTAGAAAAGACTCAAGGAATGCTGAAAATTCAGCTGAGGCACTGGAGAAGCATGCTCAGGTGTAGCAGGGCTGCATTTCACACGTAGAGAGTTTTTCCTTTTGGTGTCCCTTCTTATGAACTTTAACTTGGAACTACTGAATTCAGCTCTAGATGTAGAATGAAGATTACAACGTAGTTCAGAGAGAGAAGCTGCTATCAGTGTGTGAGCCCTGAGGATGCTGCAGATGGGTGTGAGAAAAACCAGGATTCCAACGTGGGTTAGTCCACTCTGCCTCCAGATAAATGAAGCAGAAAGCAATTTAATGCTTGGCGGATTTTGCCCTGAAAGTTCGCTTACTGCACAGATAGGATCCTGCTTGGCTCTATGAAAATTCATAAAGTCCTTGCTTGAGGCCACATCCTGACTAAAATGGTGGTGCCTCAAAATCTGCTCTGTCATTATAAGACATTCTTAAAAGTGTTTGTCTTCCTGAAATTGGCTTTGTCTGATTTGGTGAATGCTCTCTAGGCCTCTGTGACACTGTAGCCAGTACTGCATTAACCCCAGAGAACGTTTCTGGACCTGCTATTTAGGCATCTTTCACTAATAATAATAGACGTGATTTGAACATAAGAACAGCATTTTACCTTCCAAAGCAAGCTGAGAAGCGTTGCATCATGGATGATGAAGCTGGCTCATTGGTGGCACAAACAGTAAATGTTCTCCGCCTCCCTGCAGCCCTACAGTGAATGGGGATAAACTGGTCATTCAGTAATGCTTTTACCTTTGTTCAAATTATTATAATTTTTATCCAGGATTATCTGGGAGCTACACCAAGGGCCTGGGGCAACACCCTGTCCATCCGTTCTGTACCTTGCACATATTCCTGATTCTGTTGGATCCTTCTCCTGCAGCACTGACTATGGTGGTGCAGGAGAGCTGGCCAACATCCTCTACAGATGACTAAATTCATGGACCTTTTCTTTTTCTCAGAAAACAAGTAATTTTTTTAAAAAATTACTCTTTGAAATGTGATTTCACAACTCTGGCTCGTTAATGTTGCCTACATGTCCAGTAGAAGAGAAGGAGAACCAGCTGTTACTGTCTGACCACATCTTTTGCCTCCGAATCTAATTGTGAGTCTTCATCACTTCTTGGTGATTCTTAGGAACCACTGTCTGCAAGGACATCAGAAAACTACTTAGTTTGCTTGAGGGGCTTTGCTTTTTTCTGGATCTGATTACCTGTTCAATATGTACCACACTAAATCAGATCATTTGATTGTAAAGATATTAGATAAGAAACCTTGTGTGCTCTTCCAGCAAAGATGAGATTTGACTAGAATTCAGATACGTGTTGGTTTGAAAGATATGCTGCTCCTGTTTGCAAACATTACTGCACCTTTTCTATAAACGTTTTATTTCAGTAGAAAGTAGCTTTCTGGTTATTCCCTTTTTATCTCCATAATGTTAAGATGGTTTTGTTGAAAGAACTGAAATTATTTTTCAGTTTAGCTTTTTGACAATAATGCTGAAGTCTTCATGAGAGCATTATAAAAAAAGATAGAGAGGTTTTTATGGGCAGTTTTAGAGTCCTGCAGCTTAAGGCCAGTATAGGTCATTTGGCTTTTCTGATCTGCCTCATCTAGTGTTTTACTCAATAACTTCTGTTGAGACCTTCACGGTTTTGAAGTGATCATATCACATATTGTAGGAAGACAAGTGTATATAAAGATGTACTGAGGTGTAACAGCAACATTTTTGGGGAAGTACTCAAGCTACTGTAAGACAGCAGGACCACAAAGCACTGATAATATCTGATTTGTTATTTACCAAACATTATGATAGAGTGCTTGGAAATCTTTGTTATTTGCCTCTAAAGCATTGATTTACAGAATATTGAAATACGCTGGTATAATCAGAAGGTTTCAAATACATGTGACTGTAATTTCAGGCAAAATCACACAAAATTAGACATGTGAAATGATGCCAAGTATCTCAATGATGAGAGAATGTTACATGGTGCATGGTTTGTGTACAGCACAGGATTTGATGGATGGCCTCTCTGGAAAGTTCTTCAAGCCAAATCCTTCACAGTCCTACTTTAATTTCTCCTTGATTTTTACCTTTGGTTAGATGCAGATTTTCTGAACAGCTACCATTACTTGGTAGGTTTTTGTATCGCCTGTGGAATATACTCATTTGTTTGGGATAATTCAAGCCTTTAAGCATGCAGCTTTTGTGATCTGCACAGGTCCTCAAGTCTTCAAAACCATTTCAATCATTTAAAATATGGGTTTCTTTGCAACATTGCATTTGCCTCAGAATTAATGGGTAGCTTTTTCTCCTGTGGTTTTCTTTTCCACGCAGCTTTTGTCCCCTTGTTGGTAGGCATGACCTCGGTTTTGGGTGCAGACTGCCAGAAAATACAGCTTTTCCTCTTTGGTCAGGCCTGGGGTATCTGGATTACCATGCAGAGAAGGAAATAATGCTTTTCTGCAGCACCACCCGCCACCTGTGAAGCTGTGGTGATGGGTGTGAAAGTCTAATCTGAAGTTATAGGTGGGCTTGGACAGGTAGAACTGGAACGTGATGGGAAAGACAAATGTTTCTGCAGGAAGAACAGGAGGAACAGCCTACGGCAAGCCTGACATTTCTTGGCATTTTTTTCTTTTAGGTGCCATCTTTTGGCTTTTTGTTACTCCTGCTAATAGAGTTACTACACACAACCGTACTCCTTGCTGAGACCGTGTGTTTTCCAGTATATTTATTTGTTCCAGAAGTTTTTGGCATGACATAGAATACTCTAAAGAGGAAACAAAATGAGAAGTTATGTTCAGAGTAAGAAAAACCACTGATAGCTATGAACACATGAGGTTAATTACAGAAAAGAAGTGGTCAGAGTGAGAAGGTATAAAGCAAAGGCTGAAAATAGAAAGGACCTATAAAGATAGAAAGGAGTCATAAAATGAGGTATTTAAAGGAACCAAGGTGGCGCAGAGCAGCAGTGGCTTGGGACATACAGCTTGCTTTATTTGGATGACTGAGGTGAATTTGGCTCAGATATGAAAAGAGACTGAGAAGCGTCTAGTAGCTTAAAAGAATCACACTGGGGATTTTCTACTAGTATTTGTAGAGGCTTGTCTCGCTACATTGTGTGGGAGAGTTTTGGGGTAATTAAAAGAATGAAAATGAGGAGTGAATAAGCAACTGGGAGTGAACACAGTGTGGACTTCACCTGGACTTGTTAGGGGTGGGTTTGAGATGGTTAGCGAGAGGAGCTTTCAGTGCTACCTCATGTTTTAGCTTTCCATGGAATGAAATGAAAGGAAGTCTATGGGTTATTCTGTGTCAATTCTCCCTTCAAACTAGAACTCAATCCCCCAAGGATCTATGGTACTAAAAACTATGGCATCTTTGGATTGGAAGTCTCGGGTAGTAGCATATAGAGTGGGAACACGATTGTCCCTCACCCCTGTAAAACTGCATAGTTAGGTGCTAATCTAAGGCTGTTGCTAATAATTTATCTCCTTTTCTTCTGCAAGATCATTTCAGGGCACTGTTAGGGAATGGAGGACTGTTGTCGGCCTCCCTGTGGAGTCTCTGAAATCCATTAGCTGCTGAAAATGTCACAGTTTTGGAGGTCTCCAGTACAAGTGTAAAATGTCCGCTGACAAAATGAAGTGAGTCCCAGCGCCCACTCAGGGCTTGCAGATGGTTGTGAGTGCCAACCAATAGCTTTCATGTGTCTGTTTCTCATTTGAACCTGGTTTTCCAAAATGTCCCTTGTTTCAGCTGAAAAATTTCCTTAGTCTCTCAATTGTCCTTGACTCAATGGTGACATTTTCAAATCAGATAAAATTCAAACCTAAAGGAGGACATTTACAGTTTTCTAAATATTTAACCTCCCCTCTTCCGATTTCATGTTCTCAGTTTAGGCCATTTGTCGCTGATCATTTATTTTATTCTTATTTCTGTATCATAAAGTTCAAGGCATGTGCGGGGAGAAAAAGGGAGTCCCAAAATGGCACTGAATGGTGCATTTATTACAGACCATCACTGCAGTTGTTTAAGTCATTGTATTTTAGGGAGCAATGATCAGACACTTTTATCACCCTCTTTCCTTATACATAAATGTACCCTGCAGGGACGCCGTCTGTCACATGCTATTGGATTGTGCGTAAAGATTCCCTCTGCCTGCTGTACTTGGGGAGCTGCACTGGTTGCCCTTGGGTCTCTCAGCGGAGCTCAAGGAGCTGGTGACGAGCTTTGAAGCAGTAAATAGGCTGGCACTTCTCTGCCCGCCTGATAGTGCTGCAGCTGCTGGTCAGCCAAGGGTGCTTCAGCCAAAAGCCAATTGTCAGAAAAGGAAAAAAATGGTTACTAGGGCTCTCTCTGTGATTCGGGGATGTGTGCTCCCTCTAGACCCAAACTACCTGGTTTCATAAGGTCTCTTTGAATGTGGGATGTCTTTTCCAAATAAGAATGAAGAATAGGTGTGTGTCTGTGTGGGACTGCTGGAGACCTCCTGGAGTGGTTATTTCAGGGCTGCAGAATAATGCCAGATGACCGCAAACTTTTGGGTGTTTTTGTTATGTCAGCAGCATATCACAGCTTTTCTCATCTGTCAATGCCTCCCTGCTGGAGGCCGTGGGGTGAACTTGCGGGAACACTACTTACCCCTAAAAATTAGCTTCCTGGCATTGTGAGGCATGACAATATACAACAAAGCGACAGCAAGAAAGTGTCTTGTGTCTCTCTTTACAAGTCACTTGAAAACAGGACCATTTGCCACCTGCAACCTGGAGAAGACAGCCAAACAAGCTGGGTAGAGGCAGGGGATGCAGCGCAGACAAGCAGAGGCTGCTGCAGGAATCCTGGGTGTGTGTTGTGCATCGGTGTGGGCTGTTTGTGTGCCCCTGGCCCTGTGGTGCCGTTCCTCTTGCACCGCTGTCACTGCAAGGTGATGTTTCTTCCTGTTATCTTGACTGGTTTGATAAATCACAGTCTGGTGGGGAGAGGAAGAAAATGAATCAATAATGTCAGTCACCCAATTCCCTGATGATAGCAGAGGGGTGCAGAGGGACGCTGGTTTTTTGGAAGGGGAGGAGAATACTTTGCAGGGTTTCTAGCTGGCCTTTTTGTCTCCACAGAAGAGCTGAAAAGGAAAGTTTGCTGCTGCTCAGCAGCTTTCCTCTGAGAATCTCAAAGCGTTTTACAAGAGCGGGCACTGCAAATATTGTCCCGCTCTTCTCCTTGGGGAAAACGCAAACCCTGCGAGCGTTACAATTGCTTGCTCAAGGTCAACATAGAATAAAAATCTGAAATCCCGATTCTTTAATTGTTGCCGTGTCTCTGGGAATTTGCTACATGCACGAAGAGCTCATTTTTATGAGTCCATCATGGTAATGGAATAGATGCTCAATGGGAAGAAAATAATTAGCATTTGCAGACAGTCATGTCACTCTGATTTATACAAGAGAATCTGACTGCAAAAATGTGTAAAAATAAAGCCCTAACCTTTTATCAAATGACACTGTGTGATTTATAATTAGATAATAGTTGTTGTCTCCTAGGGGTACTGACAACCTGAGATGATTTTCACCAGATTATTGTGGGATCAATACTAGCTGAATAATTAAAATTCACTGCCGCTATGTCTCTATCAATAACATTGTAGGAATGATGGATGACAGGTTTAATTGAATTTGTCAGACACCACGGCTACATGCATAGATCATGGGGATATTTTTAGAGTTTTGTATTTCATTTCCCGATTATACTTACCTTGTACCTTTTAACATTCACAATTACTTCAAAGCAATAAGACTTGCTTGCTCAGGGAGCACTGTAAACAGTGACCCTGAGTTTATGCTGAACTTCTAGTCTAAATGTTAAGAGCATTAATGGAGACTTCCAGTAATTAAGTGGTGGTAAATGTTAAATTACAAAACTGTGACGAAATGGGGGAAACAAATCATTTTGTTTCTTCTTCTTAGTGGTTGGGGTTTTAGCTCCTTTATTACTATCCTGGAACTGACTGGGCACTTTATTTCATTCATCTACACCAGGAATCTAAGGTGTGAAATACTAAAGGATGATAGAATGTTGTGTGCATTCACTGGGCAGGTTAACTGAGTGGGTTGCATTTGGTGTTTGTTAGCTGTAGGAAGCACGAATGGCAGTGTTTTGGTTCTGACTGTCCAAACCAAATGCTGTATTCTCCATCAGTATTTGAACATTAGCATCCAGTTCTCACTCTCTGAAGAGCTGGCCACAACCAGGATGAAACAGCAGCACCTTTCCATGTCATGGTGCTAAAATACCACTGAAAATGAGAGAAGTAACATTTCCACAAATTGGTCATCATTTGCTAGGGTAAAGACATGTCTCTCTCATTGTTTACTTTGGACTGATCAACGATATTGCACTGTGAATTCTAACACCAAGTTTTAAATAATTAGCAGTGTGATGGCATGGAGCAGCTGCTGCCACAAAGATGCTACCTCCCTGTTGCTGAGCTTCACACGTTGCTTGCTGTGTGACATTGTGGTTACGATTTATTTAAAGAATTGATGGTTGTCTTTCGCTGGGGGAACAGGGAAAGAAAATTAAGTTTAGGTGCACCTGAGTATTAATAATTTTCCTACTGGTTATTGTCAGTTGCAGTTTTAGATTTCAGTACTGATGTTGTTAATATTCATGCTGTTAATTAATCAATTTCTATTCACCTGCTCTGCCTGGTTTCATACATGTGAATGAGATTTGTTTCTTGCTGCATCCCACCAGTGATATGTGCTTAGATCCGGTGCTCTAGGCTGGCACAGTCCTACCCTCGCCAAGCTTTCAGACAGAGGCTGCTCTGCATAATCAAATGTACATTTTCCTATGTTTTTTCCAGAGTGAATTTTTTCAGACTTATTTTCTACACTGAGATCCTTTTAGTTACAGTTGCATCAGTCTTTCTCCTGCCGACTCAGGAACTGAAGATTTAATTTATAAATGAAAGTTGATGTTTTCATGAAATACTAAATATTGAGACTTTAGGGAAAGCCTCTCCTGCAGCTTCTAAGTACTCAAGTCTCTCAGAGTTGGCAGGGAACAGCTGGTCCACAAGGAAAATATATAAGGTTCAAGTCTGAATGTTCCTTCTTTTGTAGCTGTTATAGACAAGATTTTATTCCTCCAAACTTCTAATGGAAAATAAAACAAAACCCGATCCAAACACCCAGGAAGATATAGGAGGAAAATTGTGATGAATAATTCTGTTACAGGCTTCCCGATGTAGATATGACAGTGACATTGTCTTGTGGGCTAGAGATTGAGCTCCAGCATGTGTGCTTGTGCCATGTCCATCTTTTTCTACTTCTCCTTCACTGTGTCTTGCTGTGATTCCTGGGTTGAGACTTATCCCGTGTAAGTTAATGGGAGGTGAGTTATTTGAGCTCGGTGAGATCAAGATTTTTCACTCTTTGCCTTTGGTCATTTGGAAGATACCTTTTGAAACTGCAGCTGAAAGCTTGTGGGTTTCTCAGGGTTTTGAACGCAGCTGGACTCAGAATTAATTTTACCCAGGACTTTTCTAAGACAGTTATACTGAAGCAAGGACTTTTGAACCATGGTTCTTATTTTCTGCTTGTCTTAATCTTCTCTTAGCTACACTGATGAAACGGGTTTCATGCCAGTTCTTCGGCATCACTTTCTATGATATATCTTATGAAGAGCCTTTCAGAGGTGGTTTTTGTTTTCAGAAGTGACATATTGTTGGGGATCCCTCTTGAATGTAGTCTCATTTGTGGCAGAGCAAACCATGTCCTATTCCTGCCTCTCAGAATAGGCTGCCACCATCTGTGTCAAAGCTGGAGTGCTCAGAAACATGTCTAACACTCTGGGAATAACATCTCTCTCTCTCTCTCTCTCTCTCTCTCTCTTTCTTCCAAAAGTAGTCAGCATTTATTTCCCCCTGAGCAGAAGGCTTTCATCCTTACAAATGTGTGGCTTTTATCTTTCCTGGTCTGTTTTTTCTTGGAAATACTCCACACCAAATAGGATAATCTTGTCTGGCTCTATAACCCCCAGGTTTACACTGAGCATCTTTCCATCATATTAATACTGGGCTGTTACGGATCTTCTCGATCTCCATGTCCATGTCTAATCCCCTGCTATTACAAACGTGTACCATATAGTTTCTTTCTCAAGCTTATCAAACCCTAATTTTAAAAGGGAAGAAAAAAAAAAGGCATTTCCATCTTAACTGCTCTCATGCTTTTCTGTTGATTTAGAACCTTTTAGTAACTTTTCATGTCAATGCTTTTGCATTTCAGTTCTCATCTTCAGTGTATATGATTTTCCTAATGTTCTGATGTCATCCCAGTGATATCCTGATGGTGTATTTCAGGTAAACAAGTCAAATTCTTTAATTTTGCTTTTATAATCAACCTTCGCTGTTAAATCCCCCTCTTCCCTTGTTCCACATTGCCATCCAAAGCTGTAGACAAGTCTCTTCAAATCCTTTCACTCGCTTGTCTCAAAACTGGAAATAGGATTTCTGATATGTGAAAGATTTTTGTTGCATTTGTGGTTTACAGTCAGGTCTTTTGTTTTCTAACTTGTTTCCAGTTGATGAGCACATTGCTTCAGGTGATGTCAGTCAGATGGGGACACTTCTTGTTTTAATGAATCTATCAAGAAGTAATTGACAGAAGAGAGAGGTGAGGTTAGACCAGAAAATGGGAAGAGTATTTTTAAATAGTTGTAAGGCCATTTATAAGAAGCAAATGGATGCTTATTATTCTGTAACCTGGGGAAAGACGTGAGTTTTAAAACACAGCAGTAAATATGGGGAGAGAGAGACACAAAATGTTAATATATCTGATGTGATGATACAAAAAGTCTGTTTGTAAGAGGAAAAACACCTCAGGTGACATTCAGTGGTCAGAAGGAAAAACCAAACCTGAGAGCAACATTCAAATCACGTTACAGCCATTTGACCTGGGGTCAGTACCAGCTCTATATGATATTACCATGGAAAGGAAAAGGTCCTGCAGAGCCCCGAGGTGAAAAGAATCACCACTGGCAGTGGAAACGCCTTTTTACAAACTGCTTTTTTCATTACATGAACTTTCAAATTTACTGAAAGTGTTATTAATTTGGTTTATTAAAATTGTATCCTGTCTATCAGAAGGGAGAAATCAAAAGGTGCTATTTTCTTTCCAGGCTGGACTTTGTTATCATGATTTTAGTTAAGTACAGGCTCTATTTTGAAATAACTGAAGCAGGTCTGGTTGGAAATTAGGAAAAGAAACCAAGGCTGTCACAAAATAGTATTCAGTGATAACATCAAGAGGAATCACTGCGACATGTACAGCTGTTTTCCGAAGTGTTTGGTATCTGTGGCTTTGCTTCTTATCCGAAGGCTATTCTCAGGCATGCTGAGATTTAAAACCTTAAAGTGATTCTTACAGGACCACTGCTTAGTTCAAGTCTCTCTGCGCTATGTTAGCTTTGCTCAGGGTCAGGCAGCTCGTGTGTAAATATTTAAAGAAAACAAATGGAGGGAGGGAAGAAAGGAGGAGGGAAGTTTAGTCTTGTATCAAAATGATCTCTGTTGGCATTCATAGATTCATCTATCCTTGGAGCGCTGCTGAATAATCTGTGAAAGCTTTTGTCCAGTACAGTAGCTTCGTATCAGCCCACACTGCATCAGTGAAAATGTCTGTCTGTGCAGTCAAAAGATTTATGATTCACATATCTGACCAGAAGGGTTTCTGAAAGCCCAGCCTACGGCTGAGTGACCCAGGAGCTATCCTCTCCCTTGCAGGATTATACATGTTTATGGACAGAATTCTAAACATCTCTTTAGTTAGAAAGAATGTGGATAAACAATGTATGAATGAGACTGCATTTAAACACTTTGCTCAGCTTGTTTCAAACTAAAACAAAGTTTTGTGGTCAGTTGTTGATTTTTGTTCCCTACTGTTACCCATTCCTGTGTGATAGTCTCACCAAGACCCGATCAATGCCACGTTGTGCTATGTACTGCCCATGCATGTTTTTTTTTCTTTGCTTTTTCTTAAAAGAAAACCCTAGGAAAGAAACCTAAGGAATAGAACAGGATGGATTTCTGCCGTGTGCCAGATTTCTGTTGAGTCACTTAGCTCAGTGAACTAGTAAGCAATGCAGTACCTACACTGGTATAATAGAAAGAACAAGAAGTCACCCGTTCATCCCATTTGGTTGAGAGTTAGGCAAAATAAAACACTTTCAAGTGCCCACTTCTGAGGGGTTTTATCATGTAAATAATTCTGAAGCTTAATACTACAGAGTAAACTGCAGGGTAACAGTCACTGGGTGCTTGGCATTGTGTGAAACGTAAGTGAAAATATTGCAGAGATGTGTGTGAGCAAATCTGCTGTCATGGAGTCTGTCAAGTGTTAGAGATGTTCTCTTAAACATTATATAAAAAAATCAAACAGGAGTAGAATGAGTTGGGACTAATAAGCTACGTGAAATGGTAACTAGCTCAAAAACCTGAGGTCAAGCATCAGCCTTGAAGGCATCGAGATATGGATTTTTCACAATTGCTTTTGTTTACAGCAGTGCTTGAAATGTAAAACGTGGCAACACTAAGAAGTGTTTTGTTTGAATATGTTGGAGTAAAGTTGATCATCAGATTTAAATAGGAAAGGAAGGACTTAAAAGGATGAGAAAATGGTTGATTTGTATTTCCAGGGCTTATAAACACAGATTTTGATGGACCATATGGTCTCTTTTCTCTTTGATACTGCACTTAATGCTTCTACCGTGCTAATATCCCTAATCTTTATTTTAATTGTTTTTAAATGTTCTTGTTTATAGAAAAGAGAAAATATTCAGCACCCAAAGGACTGGAAAAGGCCTGTCTGCCATGCAGAGCACTTTGTGTGCAGATGGGAGCTTTATGGCAGGCAGCCTGGCTAGCCCATGGGGTGGCTTGTGTGCCAAAACTGTCTTGTGGAGCCAGGGTGCTGGAGCCCATTTCGTTTTACCCTACGTACAGTCAAGGCTTTTCATTCTACCGTTCAATAAATCTTAATTTTCCTCCTTCTTCTACCCAATCTCGGGCTGTATGTTTCAATATGAAGTAGATTTTCAATTCAGTGACCAATTTTCTCTTTATAGTATTGTCGCTGGAGACTGACATTTAAATGCAGTCTTGGTTCATAAAGGGTACAGTACGGGAGGGGAATGATTTAAAAATTTTGTCATGAGTCCTTGAGGATGGAAGGTTGAATACTGTTCACAGAAGTCAATAGGGTTGTTGTACGTGGGCTTTGTGTGCGCGAGCACAGGAGGCTGAAACAAATCAATTTCCATTGACTTGTCTGGCAAAGGAGCCGTTATTTGGAACTGAATAGCCATTGCTCCTGTAATATAATGTGAAAACTTAGTGTAGTTTTACTGAGAAGTAGGTTATGATGAAATTATTTGTTTAAAAGCAAAGTGAAGTGGTCTTCTGAATATAAATTTGGAGGTATTGATTGAACCGTTGATGAATGAATTGTGTTTATTTCTTAAAGCCGTTATCAAAAGTAATCTCGATCTGACATTGACAGTGGAATTTATTGGTAAAAAGAATTTGCTCGCGGTTATTCAAATAGAAGCAGCAATTACAGTTGTAGGAAAAGTGACTACTTAAAGAAATGCAGTGGCACAGCTTAAAGCTACAGCTCCTTCACCTTTAAACAGTATCTGGACTAATAAATTCAGTTCGTCAGCAGATCACTTCTAAGAGCACGTGCCCTGAGCTCTGTGCTTGACGGTGGCTCTCCTGCTTGGTATGTTAACAGGCAACTGATGAAGTGAACTGTTGTATTAACACCTGAATCACTGCTCTGTGCATGGTTTGTATTAGCAGAGGAAGGTGTTTGAGTTCCAAAAAGGATTTATGTGGTAAAATTGACTGATCACAACTTTTCTGTATCCTCCATGCCTCTTTGTGTGTCTTTTCCCAACCCATGCTACAGCTCAAGGGTATAAGCAGTGACTCAATGGAGTCCACTTAAAGGAACTCCTTTGAAAGGAGAAATTATCAGCAAAAGCAGTTTCTGCACAGGAAAGCATTCTAACAGGGAAAAGAAGAATTTTCACAAAAATTCCATGTAGTCTGTAAATATTAGTTGTAGGAAAATTTATTTAAAAGTAGTGAGTGCCACTTTAAGAAGAAGCATGTTCTAAATACAATGTACATGAACGCAAAAGGACAGTGACCTGCCTGCGTGCTGCATTTCTACTCATTATTCATCCTTTGGAGGGAAAACCCTACACCAAACCCTCCAAAACATACTATTTTTGTAGTGAATTTATACATTTAAATGGATTCTGCTGTGAGATGGCACAAAAAATGCCCAGCTTCAGCAGAGCAAGATTTCCCCATCGTATTCATATAAAAATGCTATTCCATCCATTTTCATTTGTTCCCAGAATGAATGTGCAGTAAAGGGAATTGCCTTCGACATGTGTCTGTCTGTGGCTGAAGCGCTGCCCAGGCCACCACATCCGTGGCTTTCCACTTTAAACTATGGTCAATGGGAATCACATTTGTGACATGCAGCCCTGCTGCTGCACAGTAATGACATCAGCAAATTCATATTTGGGTCAAAACCTCTTTTATTCTGAGATTTCTTTGTCATTCTGAGTTTCCTGGAAATAGTGAACAACAACAAAAAGCCCTGCCCGAAGCCAGCACATGAATGAATGTAAACTGAAAGCAGAGGTAGCTCTGAATGACAGCCATAATCAACTGCTAGTGGTTTTTAAGAGAAAAGCACTTTACAGCTAGGAAAAAGTCTCTTGTTTCATTTTATAAAGTCAAATTGTTCTTTAAGTGTATATAAGTGATGACCTGAGTATTAGAAATTTGGCAAAGGTGATGCAAACCTAGAACCGGCTTCTTTCACAGAATCACAGATGTTCCTAGATTGGAAAAGACCTTTAAGATCATCTAGTCCAATCATTAACCTAGCACTGAGAAGATCTTAACCATATCCCCTCCCTTTTTTGAGTGGGAGAAACTGAGTTCAAGGCAGAAACAAAACTCCACAGTCTCAGATGCTGCAGGTGAAAGGAGTTATCCTAAATTATTGGAAGTAAGAATCCAGCCCTTAAAAATCAATATGTATTTTAATTCCTATTGTTTTCTGGCAAAACAACAGAGGGAGAAGGATTTGATATGAACTGTTATTAATGATGGGTCTGTTCAGTTGAATAAGTGGAATTGATCCTCTAACTTTTTTTTTGTTTTTTGTTTTTTGTATTTTATTTCTGTTGGTTTTTTGTGTGTTTTGATTTTGGGGTTTGTTCTCTGACAGGGATTGAAAGAACCATTTTGACCAGATGAAAGGCAAGTGATGTACCTGCCACTAGGTCTTGCTGTGTGCAAAAGGCTGCAGACTATGGCATAATTTGGTTTCTGGGTGGGAGGAAGTGAATTTGCAAAGCCTGGATGTTTTGCAGGCTGCTCTGTGTGTCTTTTGGTAAGCTCTGCATGGAGCCATAGCTCATGGTCAGCAGGTTTATTTCCTCCTTGCTCTTTCATAGCCTGGGGCTACAAGCTGAGCGTCCTAGTTCTGGCAACATCCTACAGTTAAACAAAATTCAAAGGTTTACGTTGCTTTCTGAATTACCAGCATGAATCCGCTAGAGTATGAGAAGCGCGTGAGTTTTGAAGAGTAAATGTCTATACTTGCTTTAATGTGTTTGGAGAAATCCTCTGCGTTACAAAGAGCCAGAGTAACTCTGCTATTGGCAACTTCCCCAGCGTTGCACCGTCACAGCTAAGAGCTGATCAAGCTGGCTTACTCTTACTTGATTAACATATTCTTTTGACATTCTGTGTATGCAGCATGTGTTTTAAAATTTAATAATACACAGACCTTATGCTGCTTGCTTGTCAGCATTCTCCTTAAGAATTCTCTATGCGGAAGGAAAAAAAAAAGTGTGAAATGTATTGCAAATCAAACAATGCCATTTGTAAGCCTCTGCTTTCAGAAGTTAATTATTATTTATATGCTGGAGCCTCTGGAACAGCCTCAAAAGTTAGAGCAAGGAAAGCGGGTGAACTTCTCCCTGGCAAGAGATCATATAAAATGCACTCAAAGCAATGTTGGTGAAAATGAGCTACAAGCATTCTCATCTCTCAGGTTGCCATTAGTACACTGAATCTGTGCTTGAAAGGCCTATGTGGGGCCTGATTTTGTTCTAATCTGAAATAGATTTGCCCTTGATTTTTTTTCCTCTTTCACTTTGACAACACAGCTAAACTACTGTGGCGATGAGTTGACTCTCTCTTCCCCTGTCCTCTCATGCCGGCCACTTCGTTGCACTAGTGCTGGTGCTTGTCTGATACCTTGAATTAAATTGTGGGGAAAAAGTACTTAGAGACTAACGAGATAATTTTCAGCCTGCTCTCTAATTCACAGTTTGAAAGGCCTGCCTTGTGGTTGACTTCAATCTGATCTCGGGCTTGGCTCAAACTCTACTGAGCTACCAAATGTCACAATGAAATGAAGAGAAAAAGATTTTGTATTCTCTCTCTTGGTGACTTTTCCTATCTTTCAGCTCATGTACTTATTCTGTGGACAAAGACAGGGTTTCCGTTCTGATGTGTCAAATGTCAGCGTAAGCACAAGGGAAGGAAATAAACCAGGAGTCTGAGTGCTTAAGGATGCCACTAAGTTCCTGGAGTTCAGT
>WEIS01092824.1:1342-22559 GCA_013389965.1 Todus mexicanus
CCCCCCCCCAAAATAAAAAATCTAAGTTTCATAGAAATTGAATTATGAAAACATGAAAACAAGAGGTTTCTCCTGAAAATTTCTTTTGACATTTCAGGTAAGTCTATGAGGTACCTGCTTACTTATCAATGCTTTCATTTCAGAGGTTGACACAACCACTGCTCTATGCTTTCTTGTGATTCACAGTGTTACAGCATGTTGAGATGATCTGCTTTTTATTAATGCTAGCCTTTCAAAAGATAGATTTCTGAATCCTGACTAGGTGGCAAAAAAAGCGTGAGATGTTTTCAGACTCTCAAGCTAACCAGAACTAGCATATTAGCTGAGGTATTTAGAGTTCTCACAAGAAACAATTAGTCCTTTCACTTCTTCCACATAGATCTGCTTCAAACACTTGGTTACGTGCAACACCATAAAACAATAACCATCTAGGAAAATGGTAAAGGTGCAAATCAGAGAAAAAGAGGACTTCCAGGGAAGAACCACAGCTTATCATGCTCTTTCATAATAATTCCCTACTACTAGAGGTATTTCTATTGCAATTTTACCCAAAAAGGCTTAATGTGAAGACACATCAACAAGAACTCGCACAGAGGAGCTTACAAACTACTTTATCACAAGAACAGACATGAGAGTAGCAAAAAAAAAAAAGTGGTGGTCCTGCAGGGAAAAGGGTAGTTACAATTACGAAAAAGGAATGTAATTAGAGAGACTGAAAGCGACGAAGACTTGGAAGTGCAGGTTTTACAGGAACTTCTTGCTTTGGATAAGAAGATAGTGGATTATAAGGAACATGACTCAACCAGAAATTACTTCACAGATCTGATACACACTGAACATTTAATTTCCCTAACTGTAACTTGATTTGCTCTTTTCCTGTCTTTTAATATATTCAGTGCCATCAAATTTAATGGAGATTTTATTAGGTCTCAAATATTATCCCTTGGCACTGTAATTATCATCTGTGATTAATCCTTCTTGCCCTAGAAAGTCATGCATATTTTTAAGATGGAACAGTATATATTTCAATGTTCATTTATAATTAAAAGAGACGTAACTGAAGGGAACAAATGAAAGGGCAGGTCTCTCACTGTACATTGTTACAGAGGCATGCTATATTTTGGATTAATTCATCCTTGTGTTACACAAACTGTTGTAATCCCTCCGTCATTACTAAAAATTACTTACAGAAGAATCTGTGGGTCACATAAAATGAATTACAAAAAAATTCAACCTTTGATATAACTGACAACGGCATCTAAAAAAACATATTAATGTAATAAGTTCTAAAGCAGTCCAGTGTAGTTTTCAAAACATCTTCAAAAGACACATACTTAAGGAAAAAAAACATCAAAAGAGTTAAAAGCCAGGTATGTCTTGTTGGATTATCTTTGCTACAGGTAATGATCTGCCACTTCAGCTATAATGAGCAAAAAGGTAGACATTAACAGGCAGGTAACTGCTACGCTTTGCATCACTATTTCGTGCTTCTACACATTCTTCTTAAACAATTGCCTCATAAGCACAACTAAAATTACATGTGTTAAAAAGTAACCAGAGAGCCACCACACAGCATAGAACTTCATCTTACTGCACGATGGAAAGTGAAATGTCTTGCATGCTATGTTGGATTAGTATCACAGATTCATCTAGGTTGGAAAAGACCTAAAAGATCATCCAGTCCAACCTTTAACTCTAATCTTTATTCCTGATGATGTCTACAGGATTCCTGAGATGTCTACAGGAACATGACGTGCCACAAGGACATTACCTGCTTGAAGGTACTCGGGTAACAGCGTCTCCGGTAGCATCTCTGGCAGCTGGTAACCATTCTTCCTTGCAACCACGAGGTGGAAAGCGGCACAAAATTCTGGGAGTGTCAGTGCCCCGTCACAATCCACGTCGCTCAGCTCCCTGTGAGTATGGCAGACACACGTTTTCCAAGCCATTACCTCAGGGAAACATATGTGGGCAATCAGGGAGGAGACAGAAATGCAACTCCAAGAGGGATATTTTAATACAAGATAAGCATCTCTGTCATTTGCACTTGATCCTAACTTGTACATTTGTCTTGTGGAAGATGAAGCAAGTACATTTTCTAACACTGACTTGTAACTTTTTTCTTTTTTAATGGAGTACATTTTTTGTTATGAATCATGCCATACAATATGATGGCATGTTTGTATTTTAACATGAAATACATATCCTGTACTGCCAAGGGTTAGATCAACTTTCCAATGGATGCAAGCAGTCTGGGCCAATCTATGTAGAATCTTCAACCAGTTCAAGCAGAGGAAGTTAAAAATGGACTTCAGCAATGGTTACTTACCACCATTGACTAGCCTTGAAGAAAGATCTAAATGAATTAACTTTTGCCAAGTTTAAATGTTATTATTAACTTCTCACTAAAGCAGCTCTCCAGTTCTAAGATGCTTCTCAATTCAATTTTATAAATTAACTCTTAGCAAGAATTGAGTAATATTTTATCATGTGCACATGGACTAAAACAAGTAAACATATAGCTTCCTACTCCTTGAAAGCAATGAGCATCTCTCACATTGTTGAAGTTATAATGATGCAGACTGAAACATCCCATCTGTTTAACACAGCAATACAACTTGATAGATCACATCATCACAAAATCATAATTATCTATTAGAAAGGAATACTTTTCTTTAAATTTTGCACAGAGAATGACTTGTGTCAGCAATAGAAATACAATGCAATTTGTTAACATTGGGTTAATCCATTCTTCTTAAGTAATCTTTAATTTAAATTCCAATATTCACTTCCCCCAACACTCTGTTTCTTCAGTTGTTTTTTTTTTACTATTTTCACAACTGACAATCCGCTTTGAAAAGCTTCCAGACATATTCTTTGACCTCAACAGATGTTTAGGCTGTTGCAAGTTTTTCTTCTCATCTCTTCAAAAAAGCATATATAAAAGTAAGCCCTCTATCAGCATTTCTGATCGATGTTTAAAACTTTTTGTTCTTCCTATCTGAGATGCAAGGATGACACTGAATTACAAAGCACCATGTTGTTTATGAAAATATAATAGAATCCTTGTCAAATTTTATCATGTACAGTTCCACCCACAATCATTTCTAAATAAGCTCATTAAAAGTAAGTATACTGGTTCATTAGAAAAGCACTGATGAATTATGTAGCTGTGCTTACTGAAAATTAGGCTTTAATTAGGCCTCCTCTGACAAAACACAGCCAGAAACATAAAACCAACAACACATCTAAAACATTCCAGAGGTGCTTCTCCTCTGTGTCGTTTCATGAAAAATGTCAGTTTGTTGAGCTAACGATGCTGCTTACAACATCCTTAAGAACAGCTCTCAGCGTATAGCTGTTCAAACCTTCCCAGTCCTGCTGAGCAGGAGAACATCTCTCCATAAACCAAGCGTGTCAGGAAGATCAACGAGCACCCTGCTGCTTGGCCCTGAAAGTGATGCTGGAGATAAGAGCAATAAATAATTGAAGACACTTTTCAAAATATAACAAGAACTCTTGAATTGAGAGTCTTTTTAAAAACCAGGATACACATCCCCAGCACTATTACAGTACTTACCAGATGTGAGAAAGCTCAGGGATGGGCAGCTTTGATTTTGTGAAGAAATTCTTCGCCACGGAACCTGTTGGGAAACCATGCTTTATCAGCCATTGGAAATTAATTCTCCAATTATTTCCCTTCGGCCAGGGCTGCTGTGCCAGAAGCAGCTGGTTACTTTACGACTGAGAGACACTCAGATTAACTGGATGTTAATATAGCTGTTGGACCATTTGTCTCTTGCTGAATAAGAGACAGAGAAAGCCAGACAGGGCTGTTGACCTCATTTCCCCATTTCATCCATAGGAGAAAAATAAAGGAAAACACAGTTTAGTACTAGTGATTCTAACCAGCATAATTAGTATGTCACCAATAATAAAACAACTGACACAAACGGCTCTGCTTCACCCAGAAGCCATCTGTGTGGCACTACAGGGCCATAGTATCTGCACTGCTCTTCAAGACACTGTTTCAACCATGACTTTTCCCTGCAGTGACTCAAATTCAATGAGGGAAAAAAAGGGAAAAAAAAAAAAAAAAAAAAAAAGAAAAAACCCCAAGACATTCAGATAACACATAGCTACTGTCCTGTTGCAGGCATCCTCACTCACCCTGCCACACCAGTCCTTCTCGTTCTTCTCCTAGCTAACAAATCCACTTCTTCACCATGCCATATGCACAGGCTATTGGGGATACTCTGGAAGCCCTTCCTGGATATTGGTTTACAGAATGTAACGCAACATAAAGCAAAGGTCTATACTTCTCTTTCCCTTGGGTGTTCAAGTCAGATCACCTACTGCAATGCCACTGGGGTAGGTCCATGACTCAGCTAGCACAGCATGTCCACCCCACCAGTGGATGTCAAGGGAGGAGTATATGACCATGACAAAGCCACATAATAATAATAATGGAGCTCCATAATATTCCCCAACCCCTGATCACCTCTTATTTAGGAACTTTCTCAACCAGAGATAGCACTTAAATATTCAGTAACTTTTGGTAGATTTTTCAGTCACAGATTTCTGAAATAACTTCATAAACTTGGACAAACCTCTAGCATCTATATCACCCTGCAGCAAAGATTTCTACTGCTTAATTATTTTAGGATGTTGTGGAAGCTCAAATTTATTGCTTATAAACAGTAAGGACTGCCTGAACCTCGGTAGAACAGCAGGGCTCAGTAAAACTGCCTCAATTTAAAACCTGTGACACCTTCCTTGCCAAGTCAACTGTCTATACCCACAGTGGTCCCTCTCACAAACAGCCTGATACTCCTATTCAGGATGGAAATTCAAATTCAATATGCTGTTAACAATACTTGTACCATGTGTGTGCTCTCCAGGATTTGCTCATAATCACCTAAAGGTCAACATCTCAGTCCCTCAGAACCACAAACACTCAGGTTTGACCACAAAGGACAGTTAACTGTGTGCTTCACTTTGATCACATGGATGATGCCACATTTCTGCTGGCAAAGCAAGCACAACCCTAAGGGGGAGGGAGTTTCAGCTCAATTTACACTTCAGGTGTGATCTACAAATACAGTGGTTAAAATGCAGAGAGTTCACTCTGATTTTTACTGAATTGCCAACACTTCTCCCTTAGATGTAATTATCTGTCTAAAATCAGGTTATTTAGGAAAAAGGCCACAGTACGGGTTTGCTCTTTGAGTTGTCTGCCTTTAAAAAGAAAATGCAACTAACTTTTTCTTATAAACTCACTTCAGAGAGAGAAAAAAAATTCATTCATCTACTTAACTCTTTCCACCTCTCAGCCTGGTCCCTCTACTCAACAGACACAGTGTTTGGTAAAAAGTACCTGAAATAAAGGAGTTCAGGTCAGGCTGCAGGGACTTGAACTGATTGATGTAGTAGTCTCGCTGCTCCTCTGTTATCCTCCAAGGGTCATCCGAGTAGTGGGTGCTGCTGTCCTGCTGCTCCCGCTCCACTGAAAGAGACTGAAGGGAGGGACACTGGCACCAGCCACAGATGGGGGGCCAGAAGAGCACTGCAGACCTCAGGAAACCAGATTCTCTCTCTTCCATTAACAGAAACATATTTTAGAAAGATGAGAAGCAGAGACAGCCACACTGATTACTGTCCCACTGTCTTTATCCAGGCAATTACAGGAATTTTTACATGACCAGAGTTAAAAGTAAAAGGAAATCTTACTCCTGCTGATGGCAAAAAGTAAAGTCTGAGTAATACTTTATTACCTGTGGATTCATTTTGGAGGTTCATTTTGGCCGCCATGCATTACAACCCTGAACTGCACACTGAATATCTGAAACAGATGGAACCAGTAAAGGACCTAAAGCTGCATTTACGCAGCATAGTGCATGAAAATTTAGTTTTGCTAAGAAACTATGTATTTAGTGAAGGAGTGGTGCTATGAAGCTATACCGCTTCTAGACCCTCCGCTTACTCCAGTAACTCAGCACACATTACACTGAGCCAGCGAGACATGCAAACCCCTGGAGACCTCCCCAACCTTCTCTCACTTTCCATGGTTTAGGTAAAAATCCTACTTCGGGAAAAAGAATATTCTGGAAGAGAAGAGCATTTAATCCATTTATGTCTTTGCTTTCTAATTGACTTGTTTAACGAAGGTCAGGTGGTGGTGCCTAGAAGTGGGCTGCTGGCACAATTAATGCCTTTGTTAAACTGGAATGACTTAGTATTCAAGATTTAAGCCCGGATGATAACACCCTTTAAAGCGGGAAGGCAAGAATGAACAATAATCAGATGAAATCAGCTCTGCAACCCTTTCTCTGACATAGCCATCCACTTTCTAAGAATCAAACACAAAACACTGGTTCTGAAACACATCAAAAGATCCCTGCAACAGGCAACGTCATAAAGCTGTAAATTAATTTTCATTTCAAAGTGCTACACAAATGCACCCAATTTCATTTCAAGTTACTACAAATTATGTGACACAACCTGTAGCTCTTTTCCTGAGGCTCAGGCGACATTTGATTATGGGTGTGGGGTGCTAAGCACGAGGGAAAAGGTACAGAGTCCTCGAGCCTTACTTATTTAGGAAAAGCTCTCCCTTAGGAGAGCTTTTTCCTTCCACAGGGCAAACTACCTGCTTGCACAGTCAGTGCACAGCAAGCTTACTGGAACACCTGGAAGATATGCTTTTGCAACCAGCAGGAAAACATAGTACTCATCTCATAAAGGCAAACAAATATCCAGAAATTCATTTATTCTGTTTGAGATGTGATTTAACCAATCGGGGTGAAGAAACAGAATATGCAGAATATTAAGCCATAAATTTTGTGCATGGGTTACAGACAGCATTCTAAATCAAGCACGAATCTCTGTGAAACCTCATATATTTTAAATGAAAATGTTTTGATAGAATAACCTCTTTTTTTTTTTTCCATTTGAACTTGAGATTCTCAGTCTAGTTTTCCTATTTATGCTGTTTGATGCTTCTCATTCTACCTTGCTTCAGTAATTTAGTTAATTGGATTATTTATGTTAATTTCTCCTTCCCATCAGCGTTGGGTTTTTTTTTCATAAACTAAAAAAGCACACTTCAGCCTCCAATCTAAGAACACCACAGAGAACACTTTTTACTTTTGAAGTGAGAATTCTTCTGTGATTTTGTTGTTTGTTTGTTCTTAATTTTTCTATTGTTTTATTAGCAGTACTACTGAAGAAAGACAGGCAATTCATTACCTGATTAAGAGCTGAACAGGAGTGTGCAGGTTTAGCTCCGTAATTCCCTGATGCTGGTCCATCTTGCTGGTGAGTAGAGTGTCTGACTTCATAAGGAGCTAAAGACATTTAAAGTAAAATATGTAAGTGAAATAATAAAAAGCTAAAGGAAATTATTAAATACCACAAGGTCAAGGATCTAGCTTATGAACCTAGTATCACAGTACCAAAGTCCATTTTGTCAAGTATCTACCAAGTGAACCTAGTCTAACAGTATCCAAGTCCATTTTGCCTTCTGCAACAGAATTCCAGCCACATAATTGTCCTTCACATTACATCATTCCTCTTCAGATATTATTAACAGAAACTGTTAGTTATATATTACTAGGTAATAGAAATCACTGTTCATCATATTGAAATATATATTTTTATAGGCTGTTAATATATTTATACATTTTATAAATTTATAGCCACATATAACACAAGAACACATTACAAATAAGATGAAATAATTCAACTGAGCTGCAAAAAAATATGCTCCGATAATGCTTTCAAACAGTAAATCACCGATGTTCTATATACTCTTCTTCCCTCTTCCCTAATTTCTGTTGAAAATCACAATACACGACTCACCACTTTGCATTATTTGGAGTAAAGTTAGTGAAGAAAAGTGACAATTACTTCTTTTGCTAAAATAAGTCACATGTTCCACTGCAGCAAATATAGCAAGTGGTGACACAGCAGCACATTTAAGAACAATGTTTTAAAAATAGGTCAAGTATGCAAACACAAAGGCAACTCACTTGCAAACTCTTACAGAGCTGAAAACTTCTGCTGCCAGCCTATTTAAAACATATCACTACAAAGACAGTCTGCATTAAATAGACAGGAACTAAAGACTCTTGATGAAAAGTGAGACCAAGAAATCTTAAAAATGTTGAGCTCAGGAGGAGCTTAAAAAATTATCTACCTACCACCCTCACTTTGCTAAGTGGTCTTGTCCTGTATTGGTATCTATTTTTATCCACCTACAAGTAACTCATAATTTCAGAAGAAAAAGAAAAACAAACATGGGAAGGAAGTTGAGAAATCTACAGATGCCCTTGGAGAGGAGATTTAAGCACAAGCCCACACTATTGTATGGTTGCTAGCAAGAACAACTTCCAAAACTATCAAGAAAAAAGTATACAGTCATGGTTGCAGTGCGAAGGACTGCCGTTGAAGACACACTGTCCAGTTTCAGGGTCAGACCTGCAGTACAGAACAGGCCACCCAGCTGAGAACTGCGGCACTAGCACCTCCTGCGTGTGCACTAACATGGTGGCTTTCACATCCAACCTGTCTCTTGCAGAAAACTGGAAGGGTCCTAATCTTAAAGGCCAGGAAGAACCAGTAGGTCATCTAGCCTGGCACTTGGTACAGCATGGACCATAAAATGTGACCCACTTACTGCCACTGTGAACACATTTGGCTGAAGTATCCTCAGTGGGATAAAAATAGGAGAGACTCCCTTTCTGGAAAATAGGAGAAATTCCCTTTCTAGAAAATAACCACAGTGTTCCATAGTGTTCTACATCTCTAGGATTTTATCACCTTAAAAATTAAAGCAGTTGAATAATTCATTTCAGAACAAGTTGACAGCGGGATTGGATACTGCTGCCTATACTCACTCTGCACAGCTGCTGACTCCATGAGAAATTTCACTCAAGTTCTGATTGCAATCAAATTCAGGGGAAAAAAAATAAAAAACACCCAAAATATGCCTCCATTGCACTGATGGATCTGGGACAAAGTCCCAGAAAACAGCAGAGCACAGAACAAGTAACATGGTCAGCTGCTCCTGACGGCCACCTCCTGCTCGGCTCTTCAGGGTGTGGGCTATCTGCCACATGTCATCTCCACTGGAGCAGAACATGCACCCTACCAGAAGACAACCTCACCGGTGTTGCTTATTTCAGAAGTCCACCATTGCTGTTTTGATCATGTACGACAAGAGTGAGGTGGGGAAAAATCCCATCTCTGACCAAAAATGACTTCACCTAACTAGTAGACGAATGGTTGTGACTCAGTACTAGTATGATTTTCACATGAAGGCTACTTGATAGCGCTGATATATGGAGTGGCTACTGAAATCAGGAGTGGTCTTTTCTTCCCCTCTAATGAAACTAAAATCATCTTGGACTCTGAAAATACTCACAAACATTCGTTCACTGGGATATACATCACACAGTCTTGTCAGAGATTAGGTATATGCATTCATCTGTGAGCAGTGACACATATATCTAATTTACCAGAAAGCAAACAGGATTGAACGATCAAAACAAAATTCGATGATTGAATCATTTTTTGAAATACAGTCTTATTCAATGTTAAAATCATTAGGCTAAATTGTCAGTCGCATTTGTAATTTGGATGCTTCTGAGAAGACACAGAGAGAACTGAATACAATGTACACATCCCAATTTTTATCCTACCTCCATGCTGCTGCTCCAGCCCACTTCTTGATTTACCATATCCATAACTTAAGGGTATTCTCTGGTAAGTAGATGGAGAAGCAGGAGGTGAGCAGATTGGAGACATTGGTGGAGATTTAGGTTCCTATTTCAAAAACACGAGAACAACAAAAAGGAATTCTGAGACAACAACAAAACAAACAAGTAATCCTGCATGGCAATCTGAATATGTACAGCATGATGGACAAAGAAAAGGTCGACACTGTAGCTCCCGGAGATCCTTTATTGCAAAAAAAATGCTCTTTAGAAAACGGAAGTTGGTAAAGACAGAATTTAGTATTGAACCTTGTAGGAGTAAAGCACAGCAATGCCATAGCAAAGCTTTACAAAGAACAGCTTAAGGTATTTTACCTCCAAAAGATGCCTGAAGAAGTAGATGTAGAATGCTTAATGTGAGTGGGTATGTTTGAAATGACACAACACATTTGGTTAGGGTGAGTGCATTCTTTGTGGGAGAGCATTTTTCAAATAAAACACTTGTAAAAAATTAAAATGAATCTCCAAATTGGTATTTTAAGCACTCTGTAAGTTTGTAGGGGTTGCTGGGTATCTATTCTACAGTGAGAGTAAAGAGAATTACCTTGACTTACAGATTGTTCAAGAAGAGGACGTGATCCTGAAAGAGTTTACTGTGTGAAAACGAAAATACAACACAACACAGATAAGGTAGGTGGAGCCAGGGGTTTGAGGGCAGCGTTCTGCTTCAGTGTTAGTACACACAGGCAGAGAGGCACACAGGCTCTTCTTCCCCATCCTATTATTGCACCCGTGTATCTTGTCATCAGTTTATTCCTGTTGGCTCACCTCGGGCTGGGAACACCATTACTCAGGCCAATGCACCATGTGATAAATGTGTGCGGACTTTACGGGAAGATAAAGAACCTGCCACTAGGCATTAACAACGTGACCTGATACAGTACTGGAAGAGATGTCAGGCCTGGGGAAAATTATGAAAATCAAAGTTGTGCTGTGAAGCCACTTGTTTCTGAATGAGCGCTCTTAACTCTCCTAAATACAGGTGTCCCTAGGACAGCTTTAAATTGGCAACTCAGAACAAGAGATGCTGGGACGATGTTTCACTGAGGAAAAAAGAAATGCAGATTTCTTCGAGACTACTCCTCAGGGAGATTAGAATGGAAGAAAACCTGGTGGCCTCATCCTGCACAGAAAGAGTGGCTCATGATCCAATATCTCTTCTCCAATTGAATATTTCTGTAGTGACTAAGGATCATACTGGCTGTGAGATATCACTTGCTTTCCTGTTCTGTTTCACAGACAGATTTCTGTTTGCTGTTCCTCCTTTAATTCTCTCCAGGAAACAGTGCTGGACTAAGTAGGAGGAAAACACTGAAAGAACTTACATAAAATATTACAGGGCTGACAGCTTTATACAAGCTGATGTAGAGAAATTCCCTTCAGGAATGCAACTGGGATGCATCAAAATCAGAGTACAGCCCCGATGGGGATTATTTGCACGCCAGGAGTTCACCTCCTGTCTAGTACTGCAAAACTAAGACCACATGAGTGTAATCATTAACAGGACTAGACCCAAAAGGAGGATGCATAACAACATGTTGGCCTAAAGGAGACAAGCCTGTTACCTGTTTGTCCCCTTCCTCTGTTCTTTTGTAGGATTTTTTTTCCAAAGTTGCATGCGGAACCTGAAATTTAACTCCATGGAGTTCTGCTGGAGTCCCATAACGTACTTCACTGTCATTTTTCAGTGCCGTAAACCGCGGCAGAGGCAATTCTTCATTAAAAGAGAGAAAAATTCAATTGAGACTAGAAAGCATTTTAAGTACTTTAAAAGCAGTATCGTCTTATAAAACCAGTGAAAAGTTTTATCTCTAAAAGAGTAGTATTTATATTTTGCACCATTTAAGTGTGGAACTCCTGTGATCATTTTATGTCTTAATAAAAATGTGATGTTACACAAAGCTACATTCACTAGCTTAATATAGAAGCTCTCCATGCAAAAAGAAAGAAATAAGCCTTGTGCGCATTATTAAAGCAAGCGGCAAACTCATTTCCTGCCCTCAAAACGTTGTCTGTAATGAAAAGAATAGTTTCCCACAGAAACTCTGGAACTAATGAATTAATCAGTCAGGATCACAGTATCCTCAACGCTGCCATCATAAAAGGAACAAATTAAAAATGGTAGGGTTCAGAGATCATGCCAAGGCCTGTTGAGACAACCGTGTCAGAAGGACCCATGTCTTGTTTGCTCTGTAGAGCAGAAGAGTGACACTTTGTCACTCTAAGGCAATTCACGATTATTTTGAAGAAACACCATTTATTTTTGTGCACAGTCACCCTGAAAGATCAACACAATTAAAATTAACAGAATGCTCAAAACCGAGCAAAGCCTTACATCGCCTCTGTAATCATTTACACCTACAGCTACCACCAGGAAGAAAAAGAAACCAATTGGAGTTTGGTACGTGTTACTCACCCCACTCTAAAGGCACTCATACATTTTAAGAGAAAACATAATTAGCACTGGAAGGAGCTTCAGTAATAGTGAGCAAGTAAGGCATCAATACAAGGACTGCATGTACCCTTCTTCACTCTAATTTGTGGATTATTTGCAAATTCTGGACTTGTAAAACATACACAGTAAATCTCACTTTGTTCAGGTTTCTAATTTAGTTTGGCTTTTTAGTCTTTTTTTTTTTGTCCCCCTCTCCAAATTAACATCCTTAAAAAGGATGGCAATGCGAGAGAGAGTGCAGAAGTTGTCTGTAAGGAAAACTGGCAGACAAATCTAGGTTGCACCACTCCACCGCTGATTGAACTTTGCTTCCAGAGGCACCAAACTGAACCATACCAGCTGTATCCAATCCCCTCCACTTGGTCAGGAGCTCTGCACCATGGGAGCTCAGCTCACACAGTTTTTGATGTGCTTGGCAGGCCAGCTTCCCCCTATCAAGATGGGGAAGACCCGGGTCCCCCCTCCCTGTGCCTTGTATCATCGGTGAATGCTGCATTTCGTTGCCCTTAACAGGGACAACAGAGCAGAAACTGTGCTGGGAAGAGTGACATGACTGCGAGGCTACGGGTAGGTTCTGCCTCTCCTACCTCCTCTCTGATCTCAGGGCCAGCTGCATCACCGCCTTCAGCGAGATGGTGGCAAACACTCCTGCCCAGAGCACAGCCCCACGCATGGTTCGAATGCCCACCTGAGATACGAGACGTAAGGGTTCAAACCTGTTCATGCTCAAGTCAAAGTGAAAAGCCACGTGTTTGAAGCCTGAGCCCTGCTGAGGCAGAGCATGCATCAGTAAGGCAGAGCATGCATCAGTAAGGCAAGAACATCAAGTGCCTTTCATTTAGCTGTTATCAAGGTTTCATAGCTAAAAGGGACCTGTGCTCTCTCTTCATCACTTGAGTTTGATAAGCCTTTTTTAAGAGGCATTTTTCTCTATCAAAAATGGGATATTTAACATTACTGTCAATTTATTGGGAAGAACAAAGCAGTTTTAAATTACATCTAATACACATTTTCATACCTACTGATAGGAAGTATTATGATTTTGTCACCATTACCCATTTATTTCAGCAGGATTATTTGCTGAAACAGATGAATGTTGCAAGCTGCCCTGCACAGGGGGACCCCTGACCTACCCACATCCCCCAACATGCCCTCATCCAAAGTAGTTATCAGCTCCCTCTCTGGAGAGCTGTCAAGATTAGAGGCTGAAGGTGAGAGCGAAATGCACCCCCAGCACTGATCAGCTGTCATTCGTGCCATTCCTTTGGTAATGTCTCTTCCAGAGGGGGATGTCATCTCAGATTTGCCATATGTGTAATTCACTGCAATTTTCTACCAGTCACTTAGAGAATGCAACATTACTTTCTACTCTCTCTGTCCCTTAAAATACAATTGTTTCACAGACACGTTAGAAGAAAAAGTTTATCATCACAGAAAGGTGACAAGCATTAAAGAAAGCAAGGAACAAGTGCATAGCGCTGCCAGCAAAATTTGCTACTTACCATTCTTAATGCTCTCAATCCGTACTGGGAACCCTGACTGCGCTGCTGCAATTAACTTCAAAGCAATATAAAATTGAGCAGGACCAAAATAACCCACGCGCTTGGCTCCACAAACTTCTGTAATCTAAGAGAGCAGAGACACATTGTTGGTTAAGTGCATTTCACTCTTTCAACGAATGTAACCATCTCTACATAAGCAAAAAAAAAAATTCTTCTAAAAGGCAAAACACTTGTATTTAAAGCTTTCCATTAAGTGTATGTGTTTCAACTCAGGACATTGTTGTTCCCCTTAGTGTTTCAGGGATAGGTAGTTAGTTGTTAAGCTTTTCAAAAGCACTACTATCCTAAAACAACTTACGGGTTTTCATATGAGATACAATTTTAATAGTAAGTGAAATTATAACTTGTTAAGGACACTGTCCAGAAAAACATTTCCATCACAGAAGCTATGGTATTCATAGAAAAGTGTACCTAACATTAGCCCTTACAACAACAGTTCTGACAATTACTGTAACTGGAACATGAACGCACCACAAGAAATGCCCCATCACACTGCTTGAGCAGAATGCTTTGCGAAAAATTAACAAGGTCTCAGCATTGAAGCTTAATTTCTATGCAAAGTTCAACATTTCCTTCACTCAGCCACCTCTAGAAGCAAACAGCTCCACATTCACATGCTCAGACAACAGCTAAACAAACAACAGCTATCAGCAGGTTCTAAGTACAGGCGCAAATTCTCACATGTCTGCAGCTCCCAGATGTTCACAGACTTCAGCTCAGCACTGAGGTAGAATGAAACCACATTTGACCCAGACGTTAAGGGAAGCCCCAAATTGTTTTCCTGAAGATACACCTAGATCAGCAGTGTCTCCTGGCTGGTGAGGTGCATCGCCTGCGTGCAGGATGACAGTAGAGCTGTACTGGTTCTTCATGGGTAAGTGCTGCTCTCTAGAAAACCACATCCGTGGATCGCTCCAAAGTTACAGCAGCATGACAAGAAACTATTCCCGTGTTGTGTATAAACAAACAGCACAAATAAATAGTCTAATTTATTTTTATATATATACGCATACACAGATATTAGTGGCAAAAAGTCAGGTGAAACAATTAGTGAAAAAACATGTTTTGAAATGGTAATTCTTATTAATGAAAGAAAACTATCTTCAAGCAAACTTTCTTCTCTGGATGTGGCTTCTGCTTTGACTGAAAGAGCTTTGGCATCCTCCTCTTCCTGCGAGTTTGAAGATGTATGGTTTAATTCCTTAATCACAAGATCTATCAAGCAGCTTTTTCTCTTACTGCTTGATGAAAAGGAAGATTGATTCCCTGTATGAGGACAGCTTCAATTAACCAGCAGCATTTGCCATTCCCTTTCCTCTACATATCTGTTTTTCTGAAGTCACTCTGGCCTTTTTTTATTTTATTTTATTTTAATCCCCCTATTCTGTTGCTGGCATTACTTATTTCATTTCCCAGTGGGAACACAGGCATGTGCCTGAGATGGATGGTGCCAAAGCATGGTTAAAAATGGGAGTGTGCTGGGGAGGAACAGGTGGAGAGGAATTCCTTGGAGGAGAGCTGCACCTTATCCACGGCACACAAAGTAATCAAGCATATCGCAGCCACCTATGCAGATCCCAGTGTCCACACTGACACAGGGAGTTACACTGTCTACTGTGAGATTCCACTGCATCACCCGCTTAGTGAGGTCCTGTGGCAGGAGCTGACACCACAGATGGATGCTCACTGTGTTGTAGGAGCAGCACCTGGCTGCCTGCCTGTGGCATGGGCATCCTGCTGGGACAGCTGATCACTCTACTGGCACTGTTTTGGGAGGGCTAGGCAGAGCATCAGTACCATTTCTGAACTCCCAAGCAGGCACTGACTTCCTTCCCCTTGTCCCTGGATGCTGTTAATTCACTCAATCCTGTTGCCCACACCTCTCACTCCTGCACGGTTCTTCCCCACAGCAGCCCTGGCTCTGCCTGACACAGCAGAGCAGAGCACAGCCCCACCAGGTGTGACTCAGGACCTGAAGGCTGTGGCCCAGCCTGCTCCCCACAGGCACAACCGCCCAAGCATGCCAGATCTTGACAGTCCGGGGGACAACACTGCTGTGGCAGGTACGCAGGAAGCCACTGGCCGGGGGCTTGCTGCGCATCGCCGGTGCAGAAATTCAACAACCTGGGGTGAAGCAGAGAAAGAAGGGGCACAATTGAGCTGAAATGTAATCTGGGTACGCAGCCCTGGTTTGTTATTGGAGAAGTTTGTTAAACAAAGGCTAGTGCCGAACAAGGTAGTCTGCAAAAGCTGTGCACTTGCCTGCACCCTGCAGTTGCTCACCTCCTGCGTGACCCATGGACACTACCTGGGATGGCAGTTGCTGTGGCACAAAAAATGGCGCACACACAATCCCTGGGTGTACGAGGGCTGTACCCTAGAGGGCCTTTTCTCATCTCAGTCTTCCTTCTTGCTGTGGCATCCTACGCTTGCTGGCACAGAGCAACAGTGTTACTGTGATCTGTGCCTCCTCTTGCCGATTGCTGGAAACACTGAGCAACTGGGATTTTGACACAGGGATTTGTGATGCTAACAATCCTCCAGAAAAGATACTGAGAGTTAATTTTCCATATCTTTTTCTGTACTTTAAAATATTAAGGTTGGTGAACACCATAAACGCTCTGCTTGCTCCTGATGTAGAAACATAAACATTTTATTCTGATCAAGCAGACTAAAAAAAATTTATTGAGGATACACTATCTCTCAACAATAAGGGGTTGTTTCTCAAGCACGCTTACAGCCAACCAACCTGAAACTGCCTCTCTAATTTTGCTCTTTGGTGGTAAAAACAGAAATATATTTCATAGGCATAAGCTCCCCTGTGTTACTTGTGCAGCTAAATCCTGATCTCTGTTAATGGTCCACAGCAAAAGATGCATGCTGACGGATTTATTACATAATTAATTGTAGATGTTAATACAGATTAATTGCAGGTACAGGCGTTTGCTCTTATCAGGTTCTTTGTGCTGTTAAAGGAGAGGGGTTTGGGTTCCTTCTAGCCAGTATTTCAAATTACCTACATGAGGATCCTGCTTGGAGCTGCTAACGGGAGCAGTCCCTCTCTCCAGCAACTGCAGAGGTAGGTGGCAGATGAGCCTTTATCCAAAATTAATTCCTCAGAACATGCTGCCTGCTCACAGCTGCTTACACTGAATACTGCACTATTTTTTTTGTTTCCTGGTTTTACCATTTGCAAGGTCAGCGCTCATAGCCTCTTCATGGGCAGATGATGTGTAGTGATATGCAATACTGAAATTAAGTTAGTTTGTGCTATATACTATTAAGAATCTCCAAGATTCATCTGAATTAAATGCATTGTATACGAATGCGATACCTATTTTTTCAAGCTGAAACTAGTCTCTTTCTCTAATAGAACACTTTGGAGCTAAGATACATGAAAATATCCCCTGGAAAGGGGAAACATCAGTTTTGCTTTCATTCAACTGATACTTAAAGCCAAATTCTTTCTATCCTTTCCCATTGTCAGTTTGTGTTGCATATCTTTCAGCAAGCTGGCAAGGAAAAAACTGCTATTTTCTTTTCGTGCACTGCTAAACAAACACACATGTAAAGCAAAACAACTTTCATATCTTGATACTTCAAGGCATTTTAATACAGAACTATCAATTGTCAATTTTCTTGGTAATTTTTTTTTAATTCTTCAGCAGAAAACTAATCCTTTAGTGACAGCTGAATATTGAAGAAAAGTTTAACAAAGAACATGTTGGAAATAATTTTTCATGGTGGCAGGTTATAGCTATTGCTTGCCAAATCTAACCTCAGGATGATAAACAGCATTAGTCAAAAATGTATCTATTCAATGGTTTGCAAGGCAGAAACACAATGCTGAGTGGACTAAAACTGAGTTTCAATTTACTACAGGGTGGAACAGCTTATATGAAACAATTTCACTGGTCATTTGCCAATTAAAGAAAAACGTTAATTTCATACAACATGTGAAAGCAACATTTCTCAGAGAAGGACGGAAAGCTGTAGTGTCCCACCTTGTGTTTGTTCTCAGTCAGTCCTGGAATAGCACTTCTCAGTTCAATGGGATTTCAGCAGGTAACCTTAAAACACACATTGTATACAGGAATTGTGCCATCTTCTATCAAGCCGCCATAAGAAGGGGAGGAAGAACAACATCTAAATGCCTGCACACCCTTCTGACATGTCAGAAGTTTATCTATGGTTGTAAAAATAAATACTCTTTTTAAAAAAATATAAGAAAACAGATCTCCAACTCATCAACATTAAAATTTAATATGTAGCTACAAGCTGTTTGGAAGAGTGGCTGTTTTAAATTACCGTTCTCCATGCAAACTTCTAATATAAAAGCTTTACTTCTTGAGATGCTGGAACACAAAGCAGATTTTTGTATTTATTATCCACTCACTGCGCTATCGGCTGACAGCGAGTGTTATTTTTGTAATTGCTCCTTGAAGACATCCCACACAAAGCAGCTTTTCCTAGCACAATCTGACATTGTTCCAGCTCTCCCTGGTTCTCTCCGAACAAGTTTCCACTGCAGTCTCCAGGAGCACTGACCTCTCAAACACCCTGGGCAGGTCTAATTTGGATTGCAAGAGTCAGACTTGAGGAACTGAACATGAGGCTAGAGCTGAAGTTTGTTTTTCCCAAGTAGAAAAAGAGGGAAAATCAGAAACAACTACTCCATAACCCAGGACAGGCTGAGATGACTGAACTGCAGCCTCAAGAGAAAGGTTTTCAGCTTGAAACAAAGGTAGCGCTGGGAATTTTGCTTCTTCATTTAGCCATGAATGCTGCAACAGCATTCCCTGTATCTAGCTGGCACATGGCTTTTGTCTTTTCTGCCCCCCTGTTATTATCTGCCACATAAATGGCCACTGCTTGTCATTTGTGGGCAAACCTAGCCCAAAGGTGCTCAACTCTCTGTGTGGGCTGTGAGACTCTGTAATGAAAGGCGAATGCATATTCAACTCATTTGGAAAGCAAACGAGCATCACTGACTCCTATTTCTTGAAGGAAATTTTCTCACTGCACCTTCCATCTCAGCCCAACCCTAGAAAGCACAATTTTTTGACTTGTCCTCACTCAAGCTATAAGGAGGTAGAAAGATTTTCCAGTTCACCAACTGCCTCTGTGTTTTAAGGAACACACTGAAAAGCTTCTGCTGTTAGCTGATGGACACCTTGGCTGATGCACATCTCACCCAACACTCTCTGGAGAATGACCAGCCGTGACCCCACAGCTCAGATCTCAAATATGAAGCAAGCCCTGGATCAACCACTCTTATAACTGTTTCAAATACAAATATTTGCAGCAGTGGCTTATCAACAAAGTTTATCTCAAAATTGTGTTAAGCATCTGACCCACTATACCCTCCTTTTTATTTTTTTTAGTATTTATTTATTTGTATTTACAGAGCCTTTGCTCTGCTTGTTACAGACAACTTTTGCTACATTCTTAAACAGGCATTTCTTTCTGAAGCGATCACTGTTCAAGTATCTGTAACACTACCTGAAGCCTGGGGCTACATATCTATCTCTTCATTATTTAAAGCGAAGTAAGAAACAACACATCCTGGATTCAGGAGGGTTACTGTTTGGGAAGGCAACAGGAAGATAAACATGATGGAGCAGTTACATACCCAGTTGTACAGAGAAAGAGGCTCTGCTATGGATTAGGTTCTTTAGCTCTGCTCCTTCACATCAGTGGTATTTCAGTAACTGTTTTATTCTGTCATCTTTTAAAAACAGATGTTTTATTTATTTTAGAGGGTTTTTTTAAACATCACCTGAAATACTAACAATCCAGCTGTTTTGAGCAAGTAGGGTTTCAACATTTAAACCAAAAGGAACAGCTTAGTTTTTGGCATACAAAACAACACAAATACAGTATATTTTTAAAAGACCTATCTACAGAATGTTCTCACTGTTGAAGCTCTGCATGATCATTGCTTTACATTAAGAAACAACACAATTTTAAGTTTTAAGGCACACTACTGATAAAACTACCAGTGATTTCAGTTAACGCAGAGGCAAAAGCAGAGAACAACCACATCTGTTAGGAAAAAACCTGCTAATAGCACTGCTAGGGTTTCCCCACACTCCTTCCTCTCCGAACAATCCATGCAATGACCCAGAAGTATACACATTGCATGCATTGGTGCTCCACGTGTCATCACACCTTTGCACACCTAGGGGGAAAGCACTTCACTTCAGAAACAGGGAAACACTTCCCCAGAGGGTCCAAGCATAACATTTTATGCCAATATCAAGAACTACATGATTCAATGCACACTTGTGTGCAGATGCATGCATGCAGCCATCGAGAGAATCACATGAAATAAACACTAAAACCAGTTTTAAACAACTCTAAGTCTCACACAGAAGCCTAAGAGAATTATTTTATATACTAGGGGAAAAAAAAAGTCACCCAAACACAAGTGTTTTTCAATCCTTAAAGAGTCCTGTGACTGTGCAGGGCAAGAGCAGGGCAGTCACACCTGGCCAATGCAAGGGCTGGTCAAGTCCTTCCTCTTGTACAAGAGTCAGCTGCAGATGCCCACAACAACTCAAGCATGTGAATCACACAGTACTTCTCTTCAAGTAGGAAGACTGGCAACACGAGCATACCACCAGGTGCAAAAAATATTGATTCGACTTGTGCAGCTACCAGGGCATGTGAGTCAGCATTGTTAAATCAGAAAGATTTCAATTATTAAGCAGTGTTGGGCAGAAAAGCTCTGACAGGGAATAAAGGCTGCTAATGCATGCTAATATTTTTAAGTGTTGAAGTATACCTGAAAGTAATACCATCTCCTATGCTCAACCTTCCATCTTTAACCTACAAACACTAACAAATCTTTTATCTGTGTGTGACATGGAAAAGGTGGACACTTTCATCTAATGTCAATCTTATTGGGAGGTTTAAGAACCACCATTCCAGAGAAATATCTGACAGTCTCCACACCAAATAAATTACCTTCACGACAGCAGTGCCTACAGAACTAGGTCAGAGGTTGTTACATACATTTGCTGATACCTCATTCTGTCTTTCCTTTGAAAGAAAAACCTAATGTCTTCTTCACTAAACACATGCCTTTAGGAGTGTGTAAAAAGCCTGCAGAGGTGGAACAGATGACGCAAATTATTTTCAAAACCTCCTTGCTTTTTTCTTCTCACTATTTGAAAAATGAATACTGTGGGAACACCATTCATCTACCTAAAATTGTTCTCTCTGTGTTTCATATTCACTAGTTTGTATCAAATTCATATTAAAAAAACCCTGTCCAGGTCAAGAAATACAGCTTGTGCCAATAAATTTGCATGGGATTCTGAGCAAAATTTTAATGAAGCTTATAGCACTTGGAACACAAAACCAAAAAGCCTGAAAACAGGTTACACCAGATTGAAGAACTCGGCTTAAGGACACTAACA
>WEIS01092827.1:5954-16473 GCA_013389965.1 Todus mexicanus
CTCTGGCTGGACGCGGCCGGGCCGGCGCGGTCACGGTTCCGTGTCCCTCTCGAGGATCTGGTGGGCTCAGGCCCGGGGACCAGCCGCGCTCCTCCGCCGCCGGTCGAGGGGCTGGCCGGCTGCTGAGGGTGCCCCGGGTACCTCCTGATCCCTTTCCCCTGCCCAGGAGCGTGACCGGAGGGAGTCCCGCCAGAGGCCGCTGTGCGACCGGAGCCTGCCCTCCACACATCCCCCCGTGCCATGGTGACACAGGAGCAGGTGGATGCCATCGGCCGGACGCTGCTGGACACAGCCCAGCCCTTGGCCGTCCGGTTTCGCGCCCTCTTCACCCTGCGCAACCTGGGTGGCCGTGCGGCTGTGGACTGGATCAGCCAGGCCTTCGGGGACAGCTCTGCGTTGCTGAAGCATGAGCTGGCCTATTGCCTGGGCCAGATGCAGGACGAGGCGGCCATCCCAGTGCTCATCCAGGTGCTGGAGGACACCGACCAGGAGCCCATGGTCAGGCATGAGGCGGGTACGACAGCAGCTCCTGTGGCTGTGGGGGCAAGGGAAGGGTCCAGCCTGCACATGGGACTTGTGGGTGCTTCACCCCACGCTGAACAGCTCATGATGGCCTGATCCAGTTTGGGTGTCGCGGTTTGGAAAACCCTGAGGCGTAACTCCCTCACCACGTCCCCTGACTGGACTGGTTGACTGAGCCTTCCCCGTTCTGCTGGCCAGGTTGGCTCCTGACGTGTTTATTTGCCTGGCTTGCTCATCTGGGGGATCACTGAGAGTCAGGCCTGTGACCCCACTTTAGAGTGGGGTGAGGCTTTGCTGGAGGATGCAGCAGGGTCCTCCTCATGTAGACACCTTGGTAACATCCTGACATGTCCTTCCTTTAGGCGAAGCCCTGGGTGCTATCGGGAGTCTTGGTGTGCTAGATACCCTGAAACGTTACTCGGAGGATCCCGTGGTTGAGGTGAGACTTTAGCGGGGGGTGGTCATTTCTCCTGTGGTACCACCCTGCTGGTCCAAGAGGGTGAGGCAGGTTCCTTCTAGGCAGCTCTGGGCACCCTGCCAGCGCTGTCTGCTGCTCTCCTGCAGCCCAGGCTGTGTCCTCATCCCTGCAGGTGGCAGAGACATGTGAGCTGGCAGTGAGAAGACTGGAGTGGCTGCAGGAGAACAAGCAGGAGCCGGGCACCAGCCCCTACCTCTCGGTGGATCCTGCTCCCCCTGCTGAGGAGACAGATATCGTCAAACTCCGCGAAACCCTCCTGGATGAGTCACGCTCATTGTTTGACCGCTACCGGGCCATGTTTGCCCTGCGAAACCTGGGGGGCCAGGCTGCTGTGCTGGCGCTGGCGGACGGTAAGAGCCTGCGCGAGGCTGTCTGCAGTCTCCTCGCTGTAAGCCTATGCAGATGCAGCTGGGATTGGCCCTTCCCCAGTCCGGGGTTGTCAGAGCTGTAGGGCTCCTCTTGAGCTCTTCATGCATTTGTTTCTGCCCCCCTGCTTGCTTGCAAGAGCCACATCACAAAGCCCTCTGTGCACTCTGGTGTTTCACAGCTCTCTTGCCATCATCCAGCACTCCCGCCTTGCCTTGTGAGTCTGGGTGGCAGAGGGCACAGTTTGTAATGTTGGCTTGGGACTGACCAGTCTGAGCTGGTGCCTCCTGGTGGGCCCTGGTTCCGGGGTGTCAGAGTCCTGCCCTCCCATCCTGGGAAGTCAGAGGCTGCCACCCTTGTCCTGGGGTTTGGGAATAGCTCTGGTGAGGGGTGTGAATGTCTCGAGTGGGGAAGGGACAGACCACTGCCAGGAGAACATTTGAACCCACCACCCAGCCCAAGAACAAGACTTTTCAGCTGTCTGGGAGGAGTTGAGAGCACCGTAGGATGAGGCCATGCGGGGATCAGTGAGCTTCTGCTATGGCTCTTCAGTCCCACAGCATGGAAGGGCTTGGGGCAGTGCTGTCAGTCCAGCCCGGTTACATCACACTGGGGAGGCAGGGCAGGCTCCCCAGGGCAGGCGAGGTCCCAGCAGCTCTGCAGGGAAGGCAGGTGCCACATCACGAGAGGGTGGGCATCCATCCCTGTGCTGCCAGGACACAGTAGCAGGCAGATGGTGCCAGGGCTGCCCCTGACTGTGCAGGTTAGGGTGGCACAGCTTTTGTCCTCCCCAAAAGTCCACAAGTGTGGGGTGGGGCTTGCCAGCTCTAGCCCCCACACCAGCCTGCCCCATGGCTTTTGCATGGGGGGCTCCAGCCAAGCACCCCAGTGCGCTGCGGGAGAAGCGGTAGCTCACTCTCCTCCACCCCACAGGACTGTGCTCTGGCAGCGCCCTCTTTCGCCACGAGATCGGCTACGTGCTGGGCCAGATGCAGGACGAGGCCTGCGTCCCACAGCTGACCGCCACGCTGCGCAGCTGCACCGAGAGCCCCATGGTGCGCCACGAGTGTGCTGAGGCCCTGGGCTCCATTGCCCAGCCCTCCTGCCTGGAGACCCTGCGCGCCTTCGCCGGCGATGAGGAGCGGGTGGTGCGGGAGAGCTGCGAGGTGGCGCTGGACATGTACGAGTACGAGAACAGCACCCAGTTCCAGTATGCCGATGGGCTGTGCAAGCTGCAGGCCTCTGCCTGAGCTCCGGCTTGGGGTGGGGGCACAGGCTGGAGGTACTGTTTCCCACCTCCCACCCTGCTGCACTTTCCTGGCTGCCTCTGCCAGCATGGAGCCATGCCCTGTTGAGGTGGAGGAGGTACTGGATTTGCTCTCTGGCACAATTACAGCTGCCTTGTCTCTCCAAACTTAGGCTGAGCTGCTACTTGCTCCCCAGCCTCCTGTTTCCTGGATCTGCTCTTTTTCCGTGCCAGGACCAGCGCCGGCTGCCCGCAGCCTCGCTCAGGGCTTACACCAGGTGGGCTCTGCTCTGCATGTTGGAGCCTGCCACAGCTCTTCAGAGCCTGAGACTGCTCTGGGCTTGTGCTGCTGCGGCAGCTCGAGTTGAAATGGCTCCACTTGCCCTGCGTGTGTGTTGCTCGGGGGGCTGGGGCTGGGTGCGGGTGCTTGCTTTTGCAGGTTGTGGTAATGCGATGCCTCGAAATCACCCTTGGTGCTGGTGCTGAGCCGGGTCCATCCTGGGCTCTGCGGTGGAGGAGCTGGTGTGGGTTTGGCCTCTCATGTTGGGGCAGGCCGGGGCTGCGCTGGTGGGAGCCTTTGCCCTGGGATGGGGCTTGGTTCATGGCAAAGTTTGGAGGATTCGGCTGCACTTTTTCTGCAGAGAGCGGCAGTGCCGTTGGGGCTGACGGGGTTAGGCAGAGCCTGCCTGGGCTCTGCTCCACATTTAACCGCACCTGGAAGGGCTGAGGCTGGTGTCTGCTGCCATCACCCAGTACCCAACCCCTCAGACAGCCCAGCCTGGGTTTGGGGAGGCTGGCAGGGAATAAAGTGTTGACGAGGGGAGCTCCCATGGGAGTCGAGCTGTGATTTCGCCCTTGCTCAGGCATGAGGTGCACCCAGCGCTGCACGGCCAGGCCCTGATGGGGAGCCCCTGGGCTGCCACCGTGGAATCATAAACCAAAATCATTTAGTTTGGAAAAGTCCTTTAAGATTGAGTCCAGCTGTCACAGTGGGAGAGAGCATAGGGGTATTCTTGATGGCGTGAAGTAACCCCACTCCCTGCACAGCTGTGGGGAGGAGGGCAGATGTTGCCTGTGGGGTGCTCCAGGAGCTCCTATGGTGCTGCCCAGTGAAGGGGCTGAAGGGGTCCTGCTGCGCCACAGTGACCAGCATCCTGCTGATGGGGCTTTTCCCCTTGACCAAGGTCTCCTTGGGAGTCATTCCCAGGCCCAATCCTCTTAGTCTCTAAAGCTACTGCTGCCACTGGCTTGTCTGGCCCAGTTCAAGACCCCGGGGAAGAGGGTTTTACTGGACACACGACCGATTTTAGTAGCCTGCACAGCTTCCTGCAGGTCAGAGCCACGTGCCCAGTTGCTGTGGATGGAGGAATGGGGTTGCTTGTGTGATATGGAGGATGGTGGCCACTGAACCCCTGTTCCTTGACACTGGAGACAAAGACCTGCTATCTTCACAGTTTCAGAGTTAGCAGCTCTTACAGCGGTTCTTGACCCTCCCCACCCCCCCGTCATCCTCTGTTGGCCACCCCCCAGGTGATGAGCAGGACCCTGCTGGCACCGCCAGGCTTTGGAATGTCTCTGCACCCATCTCTGTCCACCATGGGCAATGGGGCAGGGCAGGGTGATGTGCTGCTTCCCCCTTGGTGCAGTATCAGTGTTAAGGCAGCTGCCAACTCCCCACTAGGGCATTGCTGCTGCTGGGGCCTGGGCACGCTGGCAGTGTGTTTTGCCAGTGTTTGCTGGTGTGTTTATCCCTCCTTATCGCTGCAGTGGCTCCAGCCCTTGCTCTCTGCTGTTCTCCAGCGTTTCCACAGGTGTCTCTCAGACTGTGTAGGGTTGTTTCCAGATCTCCGTGCCAGCACTTGCATCCACTACCCCAAACACTTTTTAAGCCCAAATTGGAATAAACCAGGTATTTTTGAGGCCGAGGTCTCACTGGGAGCAAGCTGGATGCAGTAGAGCCAGGTTGTGTGCTGGGATGGAGGAGAGCCCTGGTGCTGAGCCCTGACTAGGCACCGAATCCCATGGGCACCTTCATCTCTCCCTGGCCAAACAGGGTTTTTTGGTTTTTGTTTCAAGGTTGAAGGTGGTCTGGGCCAAACCCTGCACCCTCCTGGTGCAGAGGCGTTGTTTTTGGGTGGTGCCTGGACTCTGGGTCTAGGACTGAGCCTCGGAGGGACTCCCGAAGAAACCTCGGTCAAGGGGAGAGCCCGGTCAGCAGGATGCTGGTCCCTGCAGTGCAGTGGCACCCTACAGGCCTCTCTGCTGGGCAGCACCGTGGGAGCTCCTGCTTCTCACTGGAGGAGTGGCTGGGCACTGGCGTGACACTGATCACTGGGGTGACGCACATAGTGGCCAGCACCAAGCTCCAGGCAGGTGACAGCCCCTCACCATGGGCTGCTTTGCTGCGGCTGGACTCCGTGTGGCAAAGGGGACCCTGTGGAAGCCCCCCCTGTGTGGGGTGCAGCACCCTTCCATTCCACCCAGCACCTCCTGGCTTGGAGGGTGCTGCGTCCTCTGTGGCAGGATACAACTGCTGGGATTTCACACCATCTGCTCCAGGGATCTGGGGCTGGCCGAGGGATTTAACTAAGCTCGGAGGAGGAGGGGAGAGGCCTCAGGGTATTCCTCCCCATCCCTGCCTTTGGGGGTTCTCTAGCTGCAGATGCTTCCCTGCTCCCAGGGGGATGGAGGTGCCCGTGGTGGCAGAGGGACAGATTCTGGGGATCCTGAGCTGTGTTGGAGCCTGCTGGTCACCCCCAGACTGTGCCCACCGGGGCTGCGCCTGGATTAGCACTAAGCCTCTTCCCACAGATGCTCTGTCCTTTGGAGGCAGCGGGTGAGGGTGTCCCTATTGCACAGCGGACAAGTGGCACTGCCAGTGGGTGTGGGGACCCCACTGTCCCTGTGAGCTGCTGGCATCAGGGAGTCTGGGGGACCCTGATGCCCCCCAGCACAGCAGAGGCTTCAGTGGCTCTGGGTTGGGGTGCAAGGGGAGTTGGCAACGGCCCTGGTGGGGGGCACCCTGCTCCCCAGCACTGGGGGACAGGGGGGATGCGGCACTTGCTGCAGTCTCCCCCTGACGAGGACGGGGTGCTGTATGTGGACTACAAGCCCCCTGCCCTGGACAGCATCCGCCTGCCCCGCTATGTCCTGTACCTGATGATGGCAGCCACCCTGGTGCTGGTGGTGGCATATGCCATCGTGGGCCACCTCATCAAGGACCTGGTGCATGACTTCGCTGGTGAGTGCTGCCTGAGCTGAGCTTTGCAACTCCTTATAGAGCGGGTTGGGAGGTTAGAGGGGCCCCCCAAACCCAGAGCCTTTGCTGTGGCAGGGATGTTCTGCTGATGGCTCCATCTCTGCTCCTGCAGACTGGGCGTTCGGGCCCAAGCTGGAGGAGGAGAAGGCGGTGATGGCTGAGGGGACCCTGGTGGAGGTGGAGTGGCCGGAGGAGGATGGGGTGCCGGCGCGTAGGAAGCTGGAGGGTGAAAGTGCCAGTGCCCTGCCTGGCATGGACATCCCACTAGGCCAGCTCAGTGCCGCCCCACGCAGCTCCATCTTCTTTGCCGACTCGCACAAGAAGAGGTATTTCTAGGGACGGAGGACCCCTCCCTGCTGCCACTGGGACCCTGCAGCTGTGCCTGGCCATTGGGTACCAGCATGGCCCTGGACTCGCGTGCCGTGGTAACGCTGCGCGGTGCTGGCGTGCAGCTTCCTTGTCCTTGGCACAGCCCCACACGCTTATCTTGGGGCTGCTCTTGCTGCCCCCAATAAATGAACCTGCCGCAGCCCTGGTCACTTGCCCCTTCATCAGGCGCGGGCACAGGGAGGTGGCAGGGCTGGGACACCTTGACCTTTGCCTTGGGACAACGCCGTCGGGAACAGGAGCATGGAGGGTGACACGTGTGGGTGCACACAGGGACATGTGGGTGTGTAAAGGTGGGTGCTCGCTATGGTCCATTGTATGGACCCCCATCCCCTGCCTTAAAGCCAAGCCGGGGCCGGACACGTGCACCCCACCCTTCCCTCCAGTGGGGACCCTGTCCCCATGTCCCCAGGCTCCTTCTTCACCCCTTGGGGAATCGCCACAGGCAGGGTGGCCCTGCTGAAGCCCACAGCCCATCTCTGGGATGCCACCAGGCCCCCCATGCCTCATTTTCCCCTGTGCCCCAGCAGGTGGGGGCCATGGGGTGCAAGGGAGCAGCTTGCCCTGCCAAGGTCTTCCTGATAACACCATTAATATTTAGCTCCTCACGGTACCTGGGCACTTCCCAGGCACGTGGCAGTTGATGTGCGCCTGGGTGAGAGCTGGGCGTGACCTGGCACTGTCCCTGTCCCCACCAACCCTGCCCACAGTGTGGCAGGGCAGGGGTCGTGTCCATCGGGATGGGACCCAGTCCTGGATCTGTCCCAGCCCTGCCAGTGGGGATGGGGGTGCAGTGCCCCTTGAGCAGAGGGAAGAAGCTGGGATGGGGCAGCAAGGGAGGGTGGGCACCCCTCTGCACATCTACTCTTCCATCCATCCATCCATCCATCCATCCATCCACCCACCCATCCATCCATCCATCCATCCATCCAAACATCCCCCACCCCTTCCACCCACTCCATCCTTTCACCTGTCCCTTCCTCCTTCCTCCCCCACCCACCCATGCACCCACACATCTGTCCCTTCACCCATCCACACACACCCTCATCCATCTGTCCCTCCATCCCTCCCCCTTTCTGCTCACCCACCCTGGGGTAGACCCCAGCCTGGGCACGGGGCTGCTGCTCTGGTCCCCAAGGATCTGCTGGGTGCTGCAGGGTGGTGGTGGCTGAGCCAGGGGAGAGGTGCCACCTCCCCAGGGTTCCAGGAGCCACGTTGCCATGGCACTTGGTGGCACTTGTCCTCTTGAACCCAATAAAAGCTGCCCGTTGGCCCCAGGTGAAGTAAACAGCACCTGCTCTTGGCCGCAGCGGTGGTGTGGGAGAGGAACCCACCTCAGGGTGCAGGATCCAGCCATGCCCCAGCCTTCTGCCAGCCTCTGCCCGAGAACGCTGATGGCCTCACAGCCCCTCTCGCTCCTGATCCTGCTCACCCTTGCTGCCGCTGCTCAGGGACAGGCTGGTAGGTGCCCCACAACCCCCCCACGCCCCTGCACCCTGGGGTGCCCTGGCAGGGGTGGCCATGCCTGCTCTGTGGCATTGGATGAGATCCTGGGAGACTTTTCCAGTAATACTCCCAGTAAGATCCTGGGAGACTTTCCCAGTGCCTTGGAAGTAACCATTTTGGGGGCACAGAAAGATTTGGGGGCAGTCGCGTCCTGTTCCCCGTGCTCCCCACCATGCCAAGCTCTCCCAGAGACGGGGTGGCTGTGTCAGGGGCGACTTCCTCAGCACCCAAGGGGCGATGGGGGGGAGGTGGCCATGTCAGCCTGTGTCGCCTGGTAGCTCCAGTGTCTCCCGTTGCCGGGCTCAGCACAGTGAGGACCCTGTGCCATGGGGTGCGGGGTCCCATCCCCTGCAGGATGGGGCTCCCCTGAAGCCGTGCCTATCCCTGTCCCTGTCCCCGTGCCCTGCAGCCGTTGGCCCCAAGGAGCTGCAGCCCTGGCTCGTCGGCCTCACGGCTGTCGTTGTCTTCCTCTTCATCGTCTTTGTGCTTCTGCTTGTCAACCGGCTCTGGAATCTCAGGATGCGCAGGTGGGCCGGCGTGCAGGGAGACATCCTGCAGATGCCTCTGCGGACGGTGCTTGCTCGGGGGAGCTGCAGGGTCTGGCCGTGCTTGAGGCTGGGTGCAGGGTGCCATGGGGCGGGGATGGGGCTGTGCCAGGACACACTGCTCAGCCCCTCTGTCCTCTCACAGGAAGCAGGACGGCCTCCACGAGACCCCAGGGACTAACAGGTATCACAGCCTGGGTGCTGCGGGGCTGGCGCTGGCCCCCCCGTGCCCAGGCCTCCCTTTCCCCCTGGGGACAGCCACATGCTGGTGGTGCCATGTGTGTGTCGACATGCCCATGGCAGGGCTGAGGGCGACAGCGGATGACTGGTCGGGGTGCCCCGCGCCTTGCTGATGCCTTGCTCCCTCCCAGCAGGCTGGAGCCCACTGGCTATGTCAACGCAGCCGCCATGGAGCACAGTGACAAGGAGAGCAAGGCCACGTCCTTCTGAGGCGATGACCTCCCCTGCCCGCCCAGCATCCGGCCCTGGAGGCCTCGTCCTGCCCAGCGCCCTCAGCCCACTCCGCCGATCCGCACCGGGTTTTTCAGAGGGCTGTGGGGTGGGAGGTGGCAGAACGGTCCCGGCTGGTGTCAAAACCCGGCATGGATCCACTGCTCAGCGCAGGCGATTGCGGAGGGAGGCGGCCGGGGAGCGGAGCAGGGAGCGCTGGAATCCCCCAGCGGAGGTCCCACTCCTGACGGGTCCCCGTTTAAAGGGTTTACTCCAGTAAAGGTCCCCAGCCTGCCCTGGTGTGGAGTGTCTGGTGTCACCATGTTGGGGAGCGGACTGACCCACGGCCCCCGTGGGCTGCCCACCCCCAGGACAGAGCCCAGTGCGTGGGGGCACCCTTGTGTGCCCGTGGGGCAGGGGACAATGGCAGGGTCCTGATGTGCAACCAGCTACCAGGCCTCGGTGTCAGCTCAGCGTGGCCGAATGGCCAGGCAACTGTCCCCTGGCACACCCTGGATGTGCGGCTCCTCCGCTGTAGAATCATAGAAGCACAGAGTAGTTAAGGCTGGAAAAGCCCTCTGAGATCACTGAGTCCAGCCTGGGACCTACCACCACCACTCAGCTAAATCCTGCCACTAAGTGTGGCATCCAGTCTGGCCTTAAACCGCTCCAGGGACGGTGACTCCGCCACCTCCCTGGGCAGCCCATTCCAGGGTTTTATCCCCCTTTCTGTGAGGAAGAGCGTCCGACTATCCAACCTAAACCTCCCCTGGTGCAGCTTCAGGCCGGGCCCTCTCGTCCTGTGGTGGGTGGGGGCCAGTGGGTGTCATGGGGTACTGGGAACAGCTGGGGGGGCACACGTTGGGCCTTGGCACCCCTGACTGCTCGGACAGCTCTTTGGGCCGGGGACACTGGGGTGACATGGTGTCAGCCATCGGTGTCACAGGGATGACAGCAATGACATCACGCGGGGGAGATGATGACATCACGTGGCAATGTCCCGTGGCCAAGGTCATGCTGCAGAGCAGGAGGGGCAGCACTGCAGCCCCGTGTGACCTTAGGACTGCCCCATCCGTGCCCCTGTCCCCACCTCCTGGCCTACCCACGGCCTCCAGCAAGGCTGCAGGTGCCCCGAAGGCGCTGCTGCTCCCAGCTCAGCCACCCTCCTTATTCTGAGCACGGGTGGGGGGCTTCATTCCAGGGTGACGGGCACCCACTGTTCTGCTCCAGCACACTGCAGCGCTTCCCCCCCTCAAGCCGAGACCCCCAGTTCCCCCCCAGGCTGGGTGCCATGCCTCAGTTTCCCCTGGGGAGCAGCGAAGGAGAGGCGGAGGCGAGCTGGAGTTGAAGCATAGCTTGTTTAATTTTTATACATTTTTTTGGGTCTTTTTTTTTTTCGTCGGTGTTCTTTTTTTTTTTCTTTTTTCTCTGTCAGTTTTTTGGTGGTTTTTTGTTTTTTTTCTTCTTTTTTGTCTCTTTTTCTCTTTTTTGCATAGGGGGGGGAAACAACCAGGAAAAAAAAAAAAAAACCACCCCAAAAAAAAAGAAAACAAAAAACAAACAAACAAAAACAAAAAAAAAAGGAAACAAAACAAAAAATAAGAAATAAAACAACAAAAAAAACCCCCCAAAAAACCAAAAATCCATAGTCACGGTCGGTAACTGGTATGTAGGCAAGAGCGGCGACTATCGGTAATGGCTGCGTACAATGGTATAATCAAATATCATGAAGCACCAGGGGGGCGAGCAGAGGACGAGCG
>WEIS01092828.1:787-11575 GCA_013389965.1 Todus mexicanus
TATATCCACTTTTTTAGTGAAAACTACCAGCAATGAGAGTGACCCCTTTCCTCCAGCTGATATTAAAAATATTCTTTGATATGATGGGGATTACACAAATACTGTGATTTTTATAAAAGCTTGAAAGTAGGTGCAAAGTTCTGCTGTTATAGCTGAGGAAATATATTATTTAACATAAGAAACTATGCCTGGCACCATTAAGAGGGTTGGTTGGCTTGAATGCATTTGAATTCTTTATCATGACAGTTTGTGCTGCTAATGAGGTGCTATGGGGAGTGAAAGCCATTTTGCAGACCTGCTTCATCAGCCATTTTGCATGGTAATGAATCCCCTCAAAGCCTGGGGCCATAGGATTTGCCTTTCTCTCTTGCACTGAACGAGACCCTTCGCTCCAGCAGAAGCGGCAATTACAGAGCTTTGCTTGAAGGGACTCTACTCTACCATACCCTTGTCTTGTGGAGTGGGAAGAAATCCACTTTGGGAAGGAAAATGCATACATTCTTTCATTCTAAAGTTGTTCAGATTAGGGTTTTCCAACCACTTAACTTTAAATATTTTCTCCTGCATTTGCTTTAAAGTAATATGAATTATATATATGTATAATGCAGCATCATCCATGCCATCTTTTCTCCCAAGCCCATACTTCTCCTAGCTTGTACTCTCATATGGCACATCCAGCACATGTAGTAGGTAAATAAACCAGGTTCATTTCCCTTTGGAGGAAGGCCTTCCTCTCTGTCATTTCTCTGAGGAAGGTTACACAACACAATGTGACAGAATGTGGTCCAAAAAGACCACATTTTTGGTTAGTTGTCTGTTTGGGGTTTTTTTTTATGGTGGTAAAAATTACTTTGATTTGCTCCATGAATTGCTTTTGAATTCTTGCTATTCCCATTTTGTCCACATAGTACTAGATTTGAATGACTATGTGCCCCTTGATAACAACAATAAGCGAAATTTTAATTCCTGACTGCAAGTCCCTTCATTCAGAAGTGCTTTTTAATTGTGAGGGGCTTCCACTAAGTGACAGATAGCTGGCATTAATTTCTATGTGGAACCACTAATTGTATTTAATATTCAACCTTGCCTATCATTGAACTGAGAGAACCCTTAGGGAGAAACATGAAGTCTGGCTGGAGCAGCTGAGCTCATCCTGGCAACCGTTAGAAAACTAAAGCAACACGAAATAAGCCCAAAAGTTGGAAGGAGGTGGGGTGGGTGGGGCAAGAACTTTGCCATCTCCACAACCTCTTCCTCAAAAGCATAGGTGAAATTTCTGTCTGTGGTACAAGAACAACAATGCAAGGAGTAATCAAGCGTTCTGAAGCTGTGGCTCATTTTCTCCCTATCTGAGGAACGGCAGGTCTACAGTAACTTTTCCTAGTTCTTCTTGCCTTAGGCTGGAGGGGTAGAGTGGCTACTTGTTGCCATGGAGATGCTTTTTTAGCAGGAGAACTTGGCCTCGCATGTCTCTGAAACAGCAGAGAGGCCAATTTCCTTCACTGCTCTTGGAAGGACATAGTGGGTAAAGGGGGAGCTTTCATCCTGAAGCTTGAGGGGGTTGAGTGTTAAGCAAGTCACTAGCAGATTGGGATCTTAGGGTTTAACTCACAGAAGTCATAAAGGCCCCGTCACATTTGGAGCTGCAAAAAATCTCAGCGTGAGTATTTGTAACAATCCTTAAAATGAGGGAAAGGCAGCAGGTGGGGAAAGTCTTGCTTGTGAGAGTGTAATCAAAGTGGCTTTGGGGGTTGGAATTTCTAGGAATGCATAATCTTCGAACACAAGTGTCTGCAGAAGAGAGGGAGACAGCAGCAGAAATGTGAGTAGATGATAGCAGCCTTTGTCACGGGCATTGTTGGGTTTAAGGTTCTCTTAACTTCTGATCCTTGCATCTTATGAAACTAAAAGGGCAAGCTCATCTTGTTAAAGTGCATTGAAACAAAAGGAGTTAGATTTCCCGCATCTGCCATACAAAATACCCGTGGCTGTGATTTTTTTCACATTAAATTATTTCAAATAAAAGGCTCTTCTGGACAGTATCAATGGAATTTCAGAGTCTGCTTCTATGGAAATGGATGGAAGTCTTTCTGTCAGTGTTAGTAAGAGTAAGATCACGCTAATGAAGCTAAGAATTTGCCCTTACATTTGCAAAATTTTTTAAAAAAAGCTAAAATTTGGGTAGATTTTTTCAAGGCAGTGGCATTTTGGATATTCATTGATCCTCCATGCTAAATTTGAAGATCTTTCTGCAAAATAGGTAGAAGTACGGGAAAAAATTCAAGTTTATTTTGGGAGAGAAGCTGGGGCAGGGGTTGGAAGCAGCTCATGGTCCCTGAGCTCTTTCATTTGCGACAGCTGCTTCCCTCTTGCCTAAATATTTCTAATTGAACTTGAGGCAGAAGCTCCATGTGAGAGTTTTCAGCCCAAATGGCTTAAATGAGAAGAATAGCAAACGTAGACAAATCTGATGCAGCACTTTATCATGCCCGACAGCATTAATAACTGCAGAGATATCTAGGCAGGGTTCTGCCTAAATATAGCAGCTCTTTAATGCACGGTGTTCAGGTTTTCCATGTCAGGATAAAACCAAACAAAAACAGCCCCCAAAGGAATCAGTTCAATTTCTAAATACTGATTTTTCCATCTTATCCAAGTTTACATGGCCATATTTGTGCTCCCTTAAACTAAAGTTCATTTTCAACCATCTTTCAGCTCCCAAGTAACTTTTAAAATCCATAGATAGCATCTTTTTAAGGAAATTGTAGCAAGACTGAGTACTTACAATGCTTCAGCTTCCAGCCAGTGTCATCTTTTCTCAAGAAGTAAGGCAGGCTTGCTTTCAAGGACCACACTTCCAAATCTTTCATTTTTTAAAAGTAATTATCAACAGAGAAACTATGTCAGAGGACCATTCTTCATCTTTAATTATTAAAGGAGGGAGACTGTTATGAGCAGGAGCCGAAGCACGAACTGGAAAATCACACAGCAATTGCTAGGTCCAGTATCTACTGTGGTTTGTTCATAGTAAGGAAGCCACTCTTGCAATAACACTATTTCCATTTCTCGTACGCAAGACGAGTTTATTCTTGGTAGCTCCCTTGCCTTCTCCTTAACTTCTTGTCAAACTTCTTGTTACCTTCTTGGCAAACTATTCTATCTGGCATCTCTGGTCCCAGTGAGGTTGTGAATTCACAATTGTGATTTATATAGCTACAGAGCTACGGTCAGATCAGGAGTCGCTTGCTCGTAGCCTCTGGGGGGACCAGGGACCCCAGGAAAAGGATGGGATTTTTAGATAAGTCATGACAGAGTTTGTGTTTGGAAAACAGGTCAAAAATCTGTGATAAACACCTCTGAATATAAACTGTCAGGAAGTTCTAATATGAAAGGAGGCGTGTCCAAAGTTTGTGTTAGAAACCTGTATCTATTTGCCGCAGGGTTAATTGTGTCAGGATGATATCTGCATTAGTTAGCTAATTATTTAATTCACCCACATTTCAAATGTCTGCTTTCTATGTTAATTAGGCATATTTCTGGCAAGGAAAAAAAAATAACATCTGACAGTGACATTTAGTGTCGTTTGAATCTGGCTAATGTTGAAGTAATTTCTGTTCTTGTACCCTCTGCTCTGTCTGGCAGTCCTGTGCCACCACCATCCTTTCATTCTTTTCTAATAAGGAGACACTTGTTCTCCTCATCTTCCCTCTGCCCTCCATTTTTCTCTCTTGTCAGTGAGAAGGTAAGGATTTTAAAAAAATAAAAATAAAAAAGAAAGAAAAGCAAGCTGGGTGACTTGCCAAAACCCTTGACTTAATGATTGTGTTTTGTCTGGGGTTTACATCACAGTATTTTAAAGCCATTCCTCAGCATTTGCTAAGATGTTACACTTGGTGGAGATCTCAGGACATAGAGCTCCCTCGTTTTAATAACTAACCAGCAACAAACCGAACAAAACCACTGCCACTTCCATAAGAAGCAGCACAAGGTGGCTCGCACGTAGGTTTGTTTGTTTGCAGGACACGAACTGCAGAGAAAGATTAGTTGATCTGAAAGCCTGAGACACATAAATGATGGATGATGTTCATCTCTGATGCTCTGGTTCAGCAAGGCACTTACCCACGTGACTAACCTTAAACACCTTGGACAAAATCATTACTCTGCAGAAGTCAATATAATTGAGCTCTGGTTGCTTCAGCACAGGCAGTCTATCATCCACGGCATGCGCCAGCGTTCCTCGCCAAACGGCAGCCTGCAAGGGTCGCATGGGAAGAAGGGTATTTTGTGTTGTAACCTCGTGTGTACGTGGAGAGATTTAGCTACGCGCTGAGCTGTTGGACACGAAGAGAATTTTTGTACTTTGTCATATCTTGGGAAGTTACGAATATTCCTTCAGCAAACAGTAGGTACAAGTCTTTGGTGCTACAAATGAGCTTTGTTTCATTGATTTTGATGGGTCTGTGTCTACTAAAGGACAAGATCATCTTTTTAATCTTTCCCTATCCTGTTGCTTCTTATTTTTCCCAAAAGCTACTTGGAGCAATCAGTGGGAACAGCAGAGGCTGAGTTGTGCCTCTGGTACAGCCAGTGGCTCATGAGCTGCTGACAGCACAACCCCCAGCCCCAGGGTTTAAGTAGGAGGGTGCTGGTGTTGCCCAAGAATCAAGCAGCATCTTGGGAGATCTGCAGTCCACTTCTTTATCAACCAGAGCTGCTGGCTCAGTTGATATCTTAGGCACAACACCAAGTTGAGCACCTGGGTTTACTGACTTGGAAAAGTTGGTTTTGGTGGTAGTAAGACTTGTAAACGTGTTTGAAATCCAGAGGCACCGAGCATGTCATAGAATCGTAGAATACCAGGTTGGAAGGGACATCAAGGATCATCTAGTCTAACAAACATTCCAAGGTAAAAACCCCACAGTTTAAATGAGTGTCCTAAGCATGCAGGATGATGCAAATACCAGCATTCTTTCGTTAACCAAATGCAAGAACTTCAGAAAGAGGACATAAGTCTTAACTCTCTCCCAGGTAGGAGCACTTACCTATAGCTTGATTTAGATATCTTGGAGAATTTCAACCTAGAGCTATTCGGTTTTAACACCTCATTTGTCTTTCCAGTTACGGGCCATTGGATTACTCTCTCTTAAAGGAGACAGTGGTTTTACATAAGCACCCAAAGGGTGCACTGAGAAAGTGGCATTCTTGAAGGGATCTTTCTTTTTTGCGCCTGCAGAAGTGTGACTTACAGACACCGTAATAAATCGCCTCTCGCCGCTGTGCTGCAAGGAGTACGAGTAAAAAGGACAAATTAGAGAGCGGGACTAAGAATAAAGGAATATAACTCCAGATTCCAATGCCAAAGGTACTTGCCAGGAGGGAAGCAGTCCTGAGTTCTGGACTCCTAACAGCCAACATTGGCCGTAATGTACTTAGAGAAACCTGTGTTGAAACTGGAGTGACAGGGGTGGAGATAGAGAATCACTGTAACTAACGTGTAGAGCATCAACACACCTCAAAAGGGATATTTGCATTAAATACAAAATACACATAGTTTGAGACAGTGATTTAGACAACTACGAAGCTTCACTTTTGAGCTAGCATTTACTGATGAGTTATTGACTGTATCTATACCTTGCTGAACAGAGCTCCAGCTAGAATAATTTGCTTGCTATTGACAAGTGCTGAGGTTGAAGTAAATTAATTTAGTCTAGCTCATTGATTTTTTCACCACTTATGAAGAAGAGAAGTAACATTATCTATATACTGCAATCACAAGGCTTCTCTCAAAGAGTCATATTCTACTTTCTCTGAAGGCAGCTTAAGAAAGATAGCTGTACATGTATCTGCTGAATTTTTCTCAAGAGAAGCCAGTTCTGACATGGCACTTAAACTAAGGGTGGCTTTTTTTCCAAAGGTTTAAACCTTTTTGAAAATCAGTGAGATGTAGTCATGGAAGTCATAGAGATTGCCCGATCTCAACAGAATGAACAATAAGTCTGAGTAAAAGAGCAGGAGCAGGTATTTTACAGCATCAGTGGGTATTTATATTCTGTCTCTTGCCTAGAAATATGGTGTAATCAGAAATACAGGGTGAGATTAATCTCAAGATGTCGAAGAGAAACATTGCTCATAAATTGTGGCTTGTGAGCCTACAATAGCTTTCTAGTGAGGACACACCTTGGGGAGTAGGAGGTTAGATGAGGTACCTGTGGGCAGGCAGGGTCCAGCAGAGAAGGGCAATGGCTGGTGCTCCACTGAGCGCATCTTCCTATGGGGCTCTTAGCCTTGATTCTAAGGATGTCATGTTCCCATCACTCTTTTCTGTTGAATGATGCCTCTAGACTGATCCTCCTCCTGCAGTTTACTGTGATAGGCCAGAATAAGGGCAGTCGAATTCTCTGAGCAGAGTGCAGCAAATTGGTTTCCCGCTTTATTTATACCCGAGTGCTGCGTAGCTGTTGCTCTCAAAAAGCCAGGCTCTTTCCTTCTGCCCTGAAATCCCCCCAGTCAGCCAATCGTGCTATTGTACTGATAAAATAGATCCATTATTTAGCTATAGGGATCGCAATTATTGTTACTGAGTGGGATTAAAATTAGGCAGATTTTGAATGGTTCCTGTATCAATAAAGATGGAGATGTATCTATGTGCAGAATAAATGCAGCTTTGCCCAAACAATAAATCAGTGGAGCAGCCAGTGCATGCGAGCTAAACATGTGTGAGCAGTTAATGCCAGGGATCTAGGGAGCCCTCAGGACCATGGGTGACTTTCTGATTGACATAACCTGAGTGTTTCTGATCAGTGAAATTTCCAGGCAATTGATTCTAGATGACTGGGGAGGGGGAATAGGTAAAGCAGTTACCTCATTTGTGTACAACTTTCATAAGAAAAATCCAAGAACCATAACGTAGATTGTATAGAGGGCAATGTTCCTGTTAATTGCTTTCATTTTATTTTGGAGAAATCATCAAAACCGTTCATTGCCTCTGGTGTTACCAGGAAGGCCAGTCTGTTCTGCATCAGCCCTGATTCATATACAAGTGTTTAGTACTTTTATTTCTGTTACTTTGTAAGCATTCTTCTAGTACTATATGGTTTCACGGTTTTAGGACTACCTGTGCCATAGATTTATTATTTTTTTCCCCCACACTCTTTAGTCCTCATCTGTCAATAAAATGGCTAATCTAGGCAGCATGGGCCTACTTTAAGCAAAGTCATTAATTAGCCCCCAAAAGACCCTTTTATGATGAGGTTGGTGTAATTGCAATTACCTCTTAGTTAAGTGTGTGAAAAGGTGTGATGACTGCTCGTTCACGTCATTAGCTGAGAATTATTCTAGTGTAGGGTGTAATTGCCGTGTAGTGGAATTCTAATATGAAAAGTACTTCATATATCAAGTGGCAGTAACAGATGAATCAGCCCTATTAGCTTTCCCATTTCATTGCTCATACGGTGTCAAACCCCAGAGTTTGGAACGTTGTCGCTGCTCCGTGCGTAATGCACAGCTGCTCTGGGGGCTCACCTGGTTAACCACGGAACTCTGTAGATGTGCGGGGACACGGGGACGTTAATGCTTTCGGTTATATTTATACTTTTGAAGTGATCCGTGTTCTTCTGGTAGAAGAGTATGCGTCAGTTCAGGAGTTAAAATCCCAACTTCACTTTTCCAAGTATCTACCAAAGAATATGCACGTTGTAAACGGAACCGCTTTGCTGTTGCTTTCATCTTAGATGAAAGTGTGTTCCTCGGGGGGCGGGGAGGGGAACAAAATGGCAATCAGCGCTCGGATTTCTTCAAGAGTGTTGTATTTGTATATACACAAGACACAACTTCTATCCGTAGCTTTTATGGGAGATACTAACAAATGGTTTCCATGATAGCTGGGTTTAAAATGTGTGACTTTTGCAGCTAGCAAACCCAATATTTTTCATGAGTAAGACCAATTTTCTGCACGTGTGAAGGAGAGAGAATCCTGTCCTCTTTTGGTACTCAGTCTGGAAAGGAAGCGAGAATGTTCTTCCTTTGCACCAGAGAGTAAGCACTGGGTTATTGCTCCGTCTCATTGCTGGTGGGGAATTGCTTCTCTTGGCTGTCTCTGCAAGCTGCCAGCGTTGCTGCTGCAACAAAGAGGCATGGCCAAAATCAACCCGAAGGCAATTTATCCAGGCAAAACTTGGCTCGCAGTTGAACAGTATTGAATGTTTCATCCTGAAAACTTGCAGGATTAGGTCATGTGCAAATTAAGGCAGAGCTGCAAAGCTCTGCAAGGGAGCGCACAATTAATTTCCAGCTTTTCCTGAACTGCACCTGCCTAGGAAGATATCCCTTACTATTTGTAGTAACACAGAAGCACCCTCCAGCCACCCCTCAGGGTTTTGGGTGCATTTTGTAAACAAGCAATACCTGCTTGGCTGGCAGCAGTTACCTTCGGAGTGATGCAAAAAATAACAGAAGTTGAATTTGAACGTGTCAAGTTTAGAGTACAAAGGCTGCAAATAACCAGGCAAATTAGAACAGAGGCTGATTAGAAAACAGATGTGTAACCAGATCCAAATGCTCTCTGCTCAATGGGCAAAGAGATCAGATCAGTGACGTTGTGCTGCAGGAGAAAAGAAGGGGAAACAACAAGACAAAATTTCAAATTGTAAAGCAACTGAAACCTTGCCAGACTAATCTTTCTTCACCACGTTTTGTCTGTCTCTGTACTGAATAGGAACAATGTAGATCTCGCATACCACAGACACCGGTGTGCAGAGACAGGCTGAGAGGTGCACAGCATGGGAACATATGTACAAAAAGGGCATTACCTAAGCGAGTGTCCCCCAGACTGGCATCTAAATTGTGTCTACCAGAAGCTGTGAATTGTAGAGAGACTATTTGTACGGTGTCAGGAATAAGCTCTTTACCATTTTATTTAGGAAATGGCATGAACTGCTCGTTTTTCACCTTTGTCTTTGAAGATACAATAAATAGTCATCTTGGTCTGCTCCAGAGATGACTTTTCTGCTGCTTATTCATACTGTTAACTTTCTGGACACCAACACCACATTCCTTTAATATCTGAGGTATATAAACCTTCAAGAGCTACTGGTGGACCAGTATACTAATTCAGGAGTTGCTGAAAGATGGAATGCAAATAGTATAGTTCCTTATTACTCTAACTGGACGTGAGCAACTACATTCCTTACCCTTTGAAATCCTCATTAATTTCTTGATCTATTTGGGCCCAACTGTGTCTTTTAGTCTCCAAACATCAGAAGCCCTGACCTTTAAATACCAAAAAGACACTTCAGTATTTTTTTTCTCCTTCTTTTTCATGGCATGTTGTCATTTGTTGTTCAAAGTCCTTTAAACTTATTTTGGTATTTGAAAACTTTAAAGCCTTTCTTCAGTGAAAGAAATTCGAGTATTTGAGACCATAGTCTTCCTATTTAGAGATGGGATTTAAGTGGTGAAAGGTCATCTTAGTCAAGGATTCCATGGTAGATTTTTGTTATTGGAACAAAAAAAGGAAGGTGGGGTGCTGTTGTGGGTAGCAAATACTTTTGATTCCTTTCAATTAAAATACACTAATATATTTATTTTCTAAAGTGCATTATGAGCTTTGTATTCTGGGGACTATTGGAGGAACATTTTGTATGTTGTTCATGTGGGTCCTGTGACTATGAAACTATAATGAATTACTGAGTCTCTTTTTACTGGCTAAATTTTAGGTTGATATCATCTTGTTTAGTTGTCTAATTACTAGACGAACTCAATTTTAGACAGAGAATGTTTTTACAGGCTAATCATCCAAATGGAGATCACTTTTTTTTTTTTTAGAATAACCTTAGCGTCACAGAATATAGTAATTTGAGTTTTATATGCTGTTACACTTGGAATAGAAACAAAAGCCATCTGCTTTTGAGCTCTTCAGTAGACATCCATCATCTCACTGGCAATTTTGTTCGATATGCTCCTAGTTGATGCGTTTCGTCTCACTAAATTCTCTGGAAAAACACAAAATGAGTGTGTTTTCTTGTCTCAGAAATAGCAATGAGAAGCGTGATATAATAAAACAAAATAAATTTAAGGCAATTAAAATGGGATATCCACCACCTCCCTCCCCCTTCCCCCAAAAAAAAACCCCAAAAACCCAAAAACCCCAGAAGTATGTAGTGAAATTAATATGACAACTTGAAAATTTATATACAGGCTATAGTAAGATATTTGAAAACGAAGATTCATGAGATACCAGGATTTAGGCTTTTCTTATTGTAAACCCTGCAAAATAACAAGGAAGATCTCTTCATTGGCATGTCTTCTCAGAACTACTGAAGGCACTTTCTGCTCTACATATTTTGATGTCAGATTTATAATGGCACTTGATTATCGGAAAGCATTGCTTTGCTTTTACATACACACAGTATTCAGTTATCACTGGTTTTGGTTACCATTCCTGGAGCCCAGCAGCACCAGTGTTCACTTGAATGCAGTTTAATACATTTCAAAAGAAATTATAATTAGCTTTACAAGGTGCTGTTAGAATAATTCCCTACATCTTTCCCCTCATGTTATTCCTGCAGGTCCCCAAGGCTTATTTCTTGTGAGCTTACCTGGAAATTGTGTATATGCACTTCTCAGATGAGTGCTGCAGGTCTTGCCTATTTGGTCTTGAAGGGTTGGAGAAGGGGGTAAAATCCTGATTTCTGTGACATTCACCACTCAGCTTCTATGCTGAATAGAAAAATGAAAAAGGCAGACAGGATCAGCCATTTATTGCTTGTATTTTGCATCTAACATCAGTTT
>WEIS01092829.1:1116-13201 GCA_013389965.1 Todus mexicanus
TCTAGGCCTTACATGGATGCTGTCGTCTCACTGGTTACATTAATGTTGGATACAGGGCTGCCCTGTTTCCGAGGGCAGACAATCAAGCTGTTGAAGTAAGTCAGCATACTGGAAAAATGTTCATCTGTTCTTCGCAGAATGCTTACGATCACAACATACATCTCGTGGTACTCAAATATCTTGAATATCCTAACCTTGTAGAAATGTAAAAATTCCTACTTTCCTCTGAAGAACAGCATCTTAAAATTTGTTCTACGATAACACAGTACCAAATGGGACTGTGTTGTAACATCCATCAGTTTACACAAAAACAAATTCTGATGTGACACTTTAAACAGCCTTTCAGGCTTATACCTCCAGAGTGAACAGAGTTAGCTCAGCATTTCCTGCATTTAACTTCCCCCAATTTCCTAAAGATAAGCACAGATTCAGAAAGTAGGATGTGCTGAAGCTCAAGGGCACTACTAGGTACAAACATACTTGAAAAGCAGCAGCTGTCTAGAAAGAGATCTGCTCTTCCTGGAGTTACCACAAGACTGACGAAGAGTCCACAGCCTCTGTCTCCATTGTAAACTAATGGCAAGTGCTTATTAAAACATTATATACTTTATACAAGATAGTCTCACAAGAAGTAGGTACTTGCAGTAAGTGAAATCAATACTAGGCTAAGCTTGTGCAGACACATTTGTATTGCGCTCAAAGGAAACCTCACTAATTTTACTCTTGATTTTTGTGACTTTTCTGCATATAGACACAGGTTCAGCCCCAATATGACTGAACGGGAGGCTGCAACTTTCATCATCAAGATCATCCAGAATTGTTTCCTCAGCAACAGGTTTGGCATCTATGCATGTCTTCTCCCTATGGCTTAATGAAGGCCATCAAGCCTTGAGCAGAGCTAAAAAGTAGAGTTTTATCAGTCAGAAGTAAATTGGATTTTCTAGTGCCTGCTGGTGCATCTGCTCAGAATCTGAGGTTAAAACTGGGGGTTACAGAAGCAGTTGTGCTGCAGTGTGAATGCACAGAGCCAGCTTAGTTCTGACAAGCTCGAGCTGCTCTACCTGTGGCGTGGTTAGTCTGTGACCTTAATAAGCTCTGCCCATGGGTAACTGAGTTATCTGCAACGAGGCTTAGATTTGTTTGTTCAGTCACTCATCAGAGATGCTGCTCTTAACGCTGTTATTTCCCCTGAAGTTTTGTTTTCATTATTAGCACTCTCCTTAATTAAGATTACATTTATTTCCACATAATCCTTGCTCCATGCAGCCCTGATGATCTTGCTTTGTTGATGATGCATTTCCTTGTCCTAAACCGAACTGTCGATGCAACATGAGGTGCTTCTGGCTTATCCAGACACAGGATCCAAGCTGCTGTTGTCATGCTGAGAAGCATGGAAATACTTTTTTTCTTTTACCTAAACAAGAGCAGGATGTTTTGTGCTCTTCATAACAGTAACTGGGCCTTCACAATGCCTTCAAAGCATGTAGGGCTAACTTTGATGAGCTGCTAATTTCCTTCACCCATGTTTTGTTTCTGCGGGATCTTGATGTTTTGTTTCTGTGACAATGGGTGCAGTGTTTTTTTAAACTTTTACTTACCTCTGGCTTTGCTTTCTGTCTCTAGGAGTAGGACATATGACATGATCCAGTACTACCAGAATGACATCCCATACTGAGAGACACTAGAGATTCACTGCCGAAGTAAAACACGCAGCCCCGTGCCCTCACTTCAGATGTGTAGAAAATAGGAGATGCTCAGTGACACCTCTCGATCTTTGATCCTTTGTGTATGTGTGTGTGCATGTGGGTACATGTTTCCTGGACGTTGCAACAATCGGTCTGATTCATTCCTTTCTCATTACCAGGTTATAGATATTTCTGGTTTTCCCTGGATTTTTGGAGTTTAGGCTGCAATCACAATGAAAATTGTAATACGATTATGAATGTGTGAAAAAAGGTAAACCTTGTGGAGTTTGATAATTGTTCATGCAATGCAAAGATTTTATAATACCTTTAAAAGTTAAAAAAAAAACCCCTTTCCTACACAATCCCACAAAATGCCATGGAAGAGAAGGGTATGGGTTTCTCTTTGGAAGCAGAAATGTTAACTTGTTCTAATTTTACTGTAGAAAAAGCCTGATAATCATCCGAGGTGGTGATGTCTGTGTAGCTGTGTTCATACTTTGCACTGTACATGGTCCCTGCTACGTGGTCAGTATTTCCTATGTACATGAAGAATGTATTTTTTCCTTTTGTGTGTTTTAAAAATAAAAAAAGAGACTCTACTGAGGATATATTTAATCTATAAAATGTAATAAAAGACCTTTAGACTTTGTGTCTTCTGCACATCCTTTGCTATGCACCAGGTTTTAGTTTAGACACTACCTCACTCTGCACCCTTGTCCACTATTCATTATATTGTGACTTTTCTGATGGAGAAGTAAGATTTCTTCTTCAGCTTCTTGACTGTTTTTATTCATAAAAGAAAAGTTTTGTGCAAGACTTATGTACTAAGGAGCTGACACCGGACGCAGGTGCTAACCCTGGGCTGGGACACAAGCCTGTGGGGTTTTCTTTCCCTTTCTTCATGCTTGCTGTTCTCCTCTCCCTCTACTCTGCCCTGGTGAGACCGCACCTCGAATGCTGTGTCCAGTTTGGGGCTTCCCGATTCAAGAGAGGGATCTGCTGGAGAGAGTTCAACACAGGGTACGAGGACGATTAAGGGACTTGAGCATCTCCCCTATGACAACAGGCTGAGAGAACTGGGGCTGCTTAGTCTCGAGAAGGCTGGGTTGAGAGGGGATCTTACCAATGCGTACAAATATCTGAGGGGTGGGTGTCAGGAGGAGGGGGCCAGGCTCTTTTCTCTGGTGTCCAGCAGTAGGACAAGGCATAAGGGGTGTAAATTTGAACATAGGAATTTCCACCTCAACATGAGGAGGAACTTCTTCAGTGTGAGAGTGACAGAGCCTGGGACAGGCTGCCCAGAGAGGATGCGGAGTCTCCTCTGGAGACTTTAAAAATCCACCTGGGTTTGTTTCTGTATGGCCTGCCCTGGGTGATCCTGCTTCGGCAGGGGGGTTGGACTCCATGATCTTGAGGTCCCTTCCAACCCCTCACATTCTATGATTCTGTGATAATGTGCTCTTGAAATACTCAGCCCTCTCCGTAGGGGATTTTTCACCCGGGGCAGGGGCTTTGCGGTGCAGGGGGAGCGGCGTGGCTGGGGCCAGGAGGCGGGCTCAGCCCTGAGGGCGAGCGGAGGGGCCGAAAAGGACACCCAGCCCTGCGGAGGAGTCGAGAGGGGCACCCAGCCCTGCGAAGGGGCCGAGAGAGGCACCCAGCCCTGCGGAGGGGCCGAGAGGGACACCCAGCCCCGCAACAAGGGCCGAGAGGAGCACCCAGCCCTGCGGAGGGGTCGACAGGGGCACCCAGCACTGAGGGGAAGTCGCTCGCAGAAGGCGAGGTGTCGTGAGGGAGACCCAGCCCTGAGGCGGAGCCGCGCCCTGAGGTGCCGCCGCGCCCTGAGGTGCGTTCAGCTGTGCAGTGAAGGGGCCGGGCTCTGAGAGCCTTAAGGAGCAGGTTGTTGCCGTTCACACGAGGGATTGAGGCTCCAAGAGGCAGCCGTGACCCTGATGAGAACGGCCCTGGGCTGTGGTTGCCCGTGGGACTACCCTGGAGCTTGGTGGCCCGGCGGACCTTGCAGGGTGGTCTGTGTGTGAGGGGATGGGTGCAGGGCGTCTGCCCCGCAGGGCCAATAATGCGGCTGCACCCACATCTTCTCCTTAGTACTGTGTCTTTTGGAGCACCTTTGAGCCAGCATTTAAATCTCCCAAGGTGAGTTTCTGTATTTCTGAAGGAATTCCCAGCGTGTCCCCTTGGCCCAGGGCAGCTGGAGCCACTTGGAGGGGCGGCCCAAGGCAGGGTGGCTGAGGAGGGCCCTGCCCGGGGCTGTGCTGGGCGCACAGGGGACAGTGAGGCCAGCAGGGCTTGGCTCTGCCTGTCTGGTGGGGTCTTAGTGTGTGGTGCCCGTTATGGTCAAAAATGGCTGAGGCTCTTGCCACGGGAGTTAAAGTGGCTCTTGTGCCATTGTCTGTTGCCTGTGGGCTGGGTGGCTCACAGCAAGATGGGCTCCGAGCCCCTTTTTTTCATTAGCAAAATGGGAAGGTGGTGCTGGCTTTCTAAAAACTCTTAAGAGGTTCACTGGGGAGAAGTAGTGGGCAAGAACTGCTTCAGTTTTTGTTTTAATTCAGCTTTATTATACAAGCAACTGGGGCAAGGATTAATTTTTGTGCTCTGTGCCTGCAGCCAGTTGTACCTATCCAGGCTCTGTAGAAAAAGGTGTTGATTAGCAGTGCAAAGGTGGTGTGCTTCCTCACACCTTTCCTGTAGTGGGGAGTGATGCCATGTGAAGGCATCTTCTTGTTTCAGGGGAAGTGCTGAGGAGTTCTAATATTTTGCTAATAATCCAAGTTAATGCTTATGTACATGTATCCTGCAACTCAAAATAAATGTACTGTGTAAGGTGAAAACCCAGATGAGTGTCTTAAGCAGCCTTAGGATGAGAAGATCAATTAAGAGCTAACGTAAATGGAGATGGCATCAGAAGTTGCTCTCTTGAATGAGTACGGGATGTACGAATGCTATTCGGTGTGAACTTCCTAACAAATGCTTGTAGTAGTATTGTTGGAAATATCTGGGGCTAGAAGTGGCTGTCGGCTGGTGAATACTAATATTAGGAATAATAAATGGGACTCTGCTAATGTCAGAATCACTCCCAGATGCAGATCTCAACCCGCATCTCGGTTTCTGTGTGTCCTAGTATAGGATATGTAGAATTTTCTAGAGTGCAATTAAAGCTGCCCATGAAGTGAATGAGTGTTCTTCAGAGTGCTCGTTTGTTTAACGTGCTTCATGTGGGTTGTCTGGAGAGCTGGCGTGGTCTCAGGGTATTCTGTTGAATTAGTGCGGAGAAATGGAAGCAGCTGGAGCTAATTGCATATAGACGTCAGCTGGAATTATCAGATGAGCAAGCTCGTTTGCAGTATGCTCTTAAAAACTGTAAGATTACTGCACTTGAGATATCTTGGTTGTATCATTTCTTTTGCTATGAAGCTTGCGGAAATGTGAATCTGTTAACTCCGTGTTAGTAGGAATGACAAGCTCCTGCGACTTCTTTCTCGCTGTGGTTTGTGGTGGTGGTGGTTTGTGCCCCAAAGCTCACCTGCTGCCCTCTGCAGATTGCATTTTCACAAGGTAACTGTGCCTCCTTCCCTTCCCCTCACGGTTCCCGCTTGCAGCACAGAGGAAGCTCCCCTATAACTGAGCATCCCCTGCGATACAGAGGAGATTAGGCAGTTTACATTTAACCGTGCAAGGCAGTACCCTAAAGAGGATTCTTCCTGAAAGGGTTGTGTTCTCTATCTTCCTCCAGGGACACGGAGGAGATGAGAATACTAAGGTGCTCTGAATATTGCAAGCGCTTCAGAGAGACTGAATCAACGCGGGTGAAGACGGCACTGACGTATTTCGCCTTCATCTTCCCACCAGGGAAGGATACGTCCTTTCCACAAGGAGGCTGGCAAGGCTTTGAGAAGTCACTCAGGTAATTAAGAACAGAGAATTAAGACTTATGTGCAAAGATATTCTGAAGATTATTTTTTTTACCCTGAACTTTATGCCAGAATATGCCTGGATGCCTCTGCGACCCTTAGAGAAAAAAGACATCAAAAAGTGGGAGGAAAAAAATGCTTTTTTTTTTTTTAAAAAAGTTTTGTTTAAGAAAAGATGCTCCTGTGGTTTCTCTGCTCTCAGAAATTCCAGGTCATGGTGAGAGACAGACTTCCTTGCCTATACCCACAGCAGTTCTTTCTGCGTTGGTCAGGCAAATAAAGAGCCCTTAAGAAAGGAGCAAAATTTATAGTGATTCATTTGCATCTGATGGACTCAGGGTTCAGTGCTACTGGTAACTTGATCAGCGCCATTCAAATGCTAATCTCATCATGTGTGGTAGCAACTGAAGCGCAGCAATCCACCTCCATTAGCGCACTGGGCCTGGGTCATGTTCTGGCTGGTACACAGGGCCGAGGTATCCCCTGCGGACACCGCGCCTGTGCTGCATAGTCAGGGTTTGTGTGGCAGAGAATGGGAACCTCAGAATGGAGGAGTTGGCGGAGTGAGCAAACATGCAGTGATGAGCTAGAGTCCTCTATGGAAAATACTGGAGTGGGGAGGAAGGGATTGTGGCCAACAGAACAGCTTAGCTTAGACTTTTTTCCCTTTTCACCATAAATACATCCATCCTTTCCCCTTGCTTCCACAAGAGTGATGTCAAAAAAAAAAAAAAAGCAGTAAACAAAGGAATTTGTCCTGAATGTAGATGCACCTTAAAAGCACGGTTAAGAATTGTTTGAACTTAAGAAAAGTACTGTGTCTGTGCTGTTTGGTGTGAAGACATGGCATTTTTGCTTGGCCCATACAACAAGGACTAAAATCTCCTGGGCAGCATGTGGCACACTCAAGGACAGCACGTGCCGGGGTTATTTCTAGATCAAGGCTCTGTGACAGAACCTTGCTACTGAAAGCACCTTGAAATCATGCTTGGAGGTGCTGCCACAGTTTGCAGACCTGGTGTGAAAGGTGCCTCCCCCCGGCTGTTACCTGCAGTATGTCAGGGGGGTGTGTGTCAGAGATTTTTTTTGTGCCTCGTCTGCTTTTATAAGGAGGCGTCTGTGTTGGGAGGTCACGGGAGTTGGAATCCTGAAGAAGCAAGGTTTGTAAGGTGACATCGCTTATTTATTAGATAAGCTCCTTAGCTGGCAAAAGCAGATGAGCTCTGATAACGCGCAGCCCTGGCATCAGCTGGCTTATTAAGTAGCCCAGCCTCCCCCAAAGGACTGTTTCTCTGATGGGCCATTGCAACTACAGCAGCCCTGTTCTAGAGCTTTGTGAGTTCTAGGCCGTGCCTTTGTGTTTATTTCTGGTACAGTATCAGTTGCCTAATAATGTTGCAGCGATAATGTTGCTGTGAGTCTTGTTACTCTACCAGGTCCCTTGCCAGGGTCAGCATGGCCGTGGTCATCAGCGTTAAGGTTCATGAACATTATCAATGCCTCTGCTGCCTGCCTAGGGAGAGAAGAACAGGGAGGATGTCACAGTGACACAGCTAAGCCATCGCAGTAATCACACAAGCAAACCCGATGGCTGGCAATTCACTGAAGGGAGAAGTTGCCTCCCTGGCTGCATTCAGGTACCTCTTCCCAAGGGAAGCATGGCAGCAAAAAGGGGAAGGGAATTGGGGGTGTTGGGAGTCTGGGTGTAAGTGCCCACAAAAGGATGTTACATCCTCTGACACCCCTGCACATACACCTTTGGGAATTAAAACTGAACAGGTACAGAGGTAGGAATGTGTCTTGGTCTGTTCTTAGCCAAGTTGTCTCAACTTTGCAGTGACAAGCTTGGCAAAACAGATTGCGCATTGCTCTGTGTAGGGGGAGAAGTGTCTGAATGTAGGAGACAGTCCCAGCTACATGTGTTGATTAGGAGTAAACAGGTGGATTTTGATCCTGAGGTAAGAAAGGGTGAGTTATGATTCCAATCCTGAAAGGAATTCCTGGCTCCACGTCTTGGGCTAGGGCAGGATGAAAGTTGGCTTTCCTATTTTCCTTTGGAGAGAGGAGTTACTCATCACTCGGATGACGTGGGCGGGGTGGAAGCGAAGAATAAAGTTGCCTCCCATGGCTTCATAGAACGGATCCCAGCAGTGCCAGTGCAAGGGGCATGTGCTACCTTTTCTGCTCCAAATCCCGGAGAAGAACAACTAGGCAAGAGCTTGGTGAGGTGTGGGAGGTGATCTGAGGTACAGTCGTCCCAGAAAACAGACCTGAAAATCCGTTGTCTGTGCAGCCCTGGTAGGTGGCGGCGCTTTCCACACTTGTTGTCTGCAGAGCTCTGGTAATTAGAGCCAGACGCTGAGCGCAGGTCTCAGCTCTAGCACGGAGCCTCTGAGCTGCGTGTGCGGCTGCCTGGTGCTGGCTGCTCTCGGTCCTTACCGAGATCCCCGCTCGTTTCCCGCAGCCTCGCAGCTGTGTGTGCGGGACGGCAGAGGGCACTCGGAAACCAGCGGTGGTGCCCGGGACACAGGGACCGAGCGACTGAGGAGAGACAAATCTGCCTTTACTGTAAGGCGAGCAAGTCTGGCAGGGAAAACCTTGCCGTGACCTTTAGCAGTGACAGATCTGTCACGGCAGGCACTGAGTGGTAGAGCTAACGAGTACCTGAATATCAGATATGCAATTGCTCAAGAGCCTGGCAGTTTGTATTCCGGCATATTCTGCTGGGGAGGGTTTTGACCTTCCAAGGGACATAAAGGAGATGCGTTTTGCTGACTCTGCATTGTTGTCTCAGGTGAAGCCTTTAAATTTATGGGTCTCCTCTGGTATAGCAAGCATGCAGAAATCCATAGTGCATTTACCAAAAAAAGCAGAGGTTTGTCATGGGCAGTGCTGTAGTTTTCCTTGTTATTATCACCCTGTGCTGGGTGAGCAGCAGCTTTATTCAGCTCCAGAGGTGGTTACGTTTCTTTGGTCCTGTGCATGTGCATTGCTGGAAAACTGTGTTAGGGTGAAAGGTACTTTATTTGCAGGCTCTGATGTAAGTCGTCCGTTATTTTAAGGTTCATCAGTACTTACTAAAAAAATGAAAACCTCCTGACGTATCAGTAGCGTAACATTCTCTCTTCCATTGAGCGATTTGTCTTGGGCTTCACCTTTGCAGGAGATGTAGTGAGTAGCTGGCACTGTGAAGTCTTTAAGCCTCACAGAATAAATGGAACACAGGTAGTAGCGTGGGGGGAGAAAACAGGTCCAAGGGAATAAAACGCTGAGGTGCCCATAAAGATCTCATTGATTACGAATAATTCCTATGGTCATTTTGAGGCAAATAGTAGTTAATAGTCTTCCTCGTGCTGTCTGTGACACAGGTGAGATCAGGTGTTTGGAATCCTTTGCCATGAAGGTGGCCCTGGTCTGCGCTGTTACCAGGCTTAAAAAGCACTATCTGGGGAGGGATTCCAACAGACCTTGGGCTCTGAAAGTGCTTTCTCCTTCTTCCCCACATGTAAACTGAGATTTGAGCTTCAATGTTTTGAGCATCAAGCCTGGTCTTCAGGTTGCAACCATAGACAATAAAGAAAGAAGCAAGTCCAGCTACAGCTGTGGTTGTGTCACAGATCAGACTTCGGACAGAGGGGCGCACAAATACGAAGTAATTTCAATCTCATTGGGTTGCAGACAGGATGACTAGATCAGAGGGAGGGGTTAAGCTTTAGGCAGGAAGACAAACCTGCCAAGGAAACACCTGAGCTGGACCTGTTAGGAAACCTCAAAAAGACCTGAGGAACCTGAAAACTCAGGACAATGATGAAGTTAATTTTTATTCTGCCTTTCTGACGATGCTGTAATTATTCTTCCAATTTGAAGAGAGCTTTCTTTCCTTGGAGATGTAGCTCTTATCAGCGTGTGGGACAAATGACTCAGTGCAGTGCCTGGGGCTGTGGGAACAGGACTGATAGTAACTGAGTTCCTACCCATCAGCAGAGTTTGAAAAAACAATCATATTGTGTGTTCCTGCTTTGTCTCAACTGAAAGGTACAAGTCCTAGGATTAAATCTCACAGAAGGTTCCTTAAGCGCAGAGCAGCTTTAAGAGATGGTACATTAGTTCCCAGCTCCACTGAGGAGCAGGAATTCATGTTGCTGTAACCCTGTCTCATGGGATATATGGTGGGCCAAATCCCTTTAGAAATGGTTGAAGTGAGATGTAGGGAGCTTGTTTTCTAGCAGATGATATGCTCTGAATTTGGGAGCTGCTTTGGCTGCTCATTTCTTAGGGAACTTGAACCCAATCAGGTGTTAATTCGGAATCAAAAAATCAGCTACCATTTCTTGAGAACTGAGCACATTTGTGTGCCAGTGCAAGGGACCTCTCAATACGCAAACTGAAATCAGAGTCCCTTTTTCTCTAATATCTCTTAGGAGGATTTAGGGGCATTATTGGCAACAGTATATGTAAAAGTGACATTTTAGCAGATGCAGCTTTTACACTGAGAATGACTCCTGAATGTAAAGCTTGCTTACAGCTGAGCCTGCTGCTGATTGTTATCTCTCAAAGTTATTGTGGTTTGCACTTTTCCCAGGAGACTCTGTCTACTAATTGTGCAGAAGCGATAGGAAGAGCAGCTCTTGCCCTTTACTTTATTAGGGAGCCTTTGCAAACAGCTCTGCTAGATGTACGAGCGGCTTTTTCTGGAACGGTGGCTCCGTTCCACCTCTCAAATAGTTTATGTGCTTTGAGAGAAAGTTATTCACTGAACCTGCATTGTGCTGAACTCTGAGGGTATGTTTGGGAAGCAGAGGCGGGTACTGTGTGTAAGCTCATACGAGCTGTTGCCACTAGATGACACCATGGCTCTGGCAACAAGGTCCAGATGAACCCAAAAACCAAGGGCATTTTGCCTGGTTTGGAGGGTTCGTTACAAACCCAGAACACTGGATTTGCAAACCTTTCAGTGAACCGGGGTCAAGTTTCCCCCAAATGCAGGCTGAGGTTTGAGCAGAATGGGCTCAGTTCCAGGTGACAGGGTGGGATTTATGATTTGGGGTGGAAACCATTTGAACGTTTGACTTGCAACCAGGCTGATCTTGGCTGTGGTTACTCTTGGAGGGCCTGTGTGTATTTGAAACAAAATCTCAGACCGAGGTTCAGGGAATATGAGCCTGCCTGAGCCAAAATCAGAAGGGGGTTGCATGACTGTGCTGAGAACTGCTGTAAGAAGGTTTCACATGGCTTCTTTGCTCACTCGAGGTGGGTGCAGGCACAAACCCCAAAGCAGTATCCCGATCTGGTCAGTGGTGGCCCTGGTTCCCTTTTAACCTGTTCTCATGCTGCGCAGTAGGTAACTAAAAACTTGCCAGGGAGTCGACACCATGTTTAGCTGAACAGTTCACCCTAGTGTAACGGTTGCTCAGCTGCTGTGGAGGCAACCGTATTTTCAGAAGCTCTTTGTTTGCTGATCAACTGACTGATGCGTTACTCACCAGTAGAAGGTATCTGTTTCTCCTTGAGTGTCTTTCTGGGCTCTCACTTGTTAAATTGCAGAGTCTAGCAGGTACAACTCTGCAATTGTTGATTGAGCAGCAGCTGTTGCTACTTCTTTTTCAGCAGACGAAATGCGTAGTTGTTCCCTAGCCTGAAAAAACTTCTCATTCACAATTACTGCGCGTGGACACCTACTCAAGTCACCCTTCTGTTGCTTTTTTTTTGTCCCTTTCAATGAGACTCAGAGAGGATGTTCACATGAAGCGTGTTAAGCCAACCTGCATGTCTTCTGCTCTTGCAAAGGGTATTTCTGCATCCCAAAGTTTGGCAAATACGGTGTAATTCCCTGACTCTAAGGCCAGATTGAGAGAATTGATAATCGAAGAGATGTTCGTGCAATACTCTGTCACCTTCTTTGAAGTTCACTCTTTCCACTACCGCCTCGGTGACAATCCTCACATGCAAGCTGGTTAAATGTGTTGTAGCAAGGAGTCAGTGCAGAGCGAGGGCACTCGCCTAATGATCACTTTGGATGCAAGCTACCCCCAAATGCTTGCTGTCCTGTGGCCCACGCTAGTCTGCCCTAGAGAGATCCCAGCAGTTTGAGAGACTCATCTTTTTGGTAACGCTGACTCCCAAGAGTGCTCGGAGATTTGGGGTTTATTTGGGCAAACTCGCAGTGCATGAAGTTCCCCGGGTTATTAACTTCATACATTGAGATTTTCATAGGATGCTCAGATGGTAGCTAAAACAAACTAGCTGTATTGATGCAGTTATCTTATGCTAATTCGTTATGTGTGTAGGAAACAGTTTCAAAAATAACATTTGTAAAAGCTTCATTACTATTGTAAGGTTAAGCGTCGCAGAAAACCTCGCTTCGAAATGTTTTGGTTTATTGTTTGATTTTGTAGACAGAATAGTGGAGTGTTTACCTTGAAGCATCCCAAAGCTTCACTCTTTTTGGAATTCTTTTTTTATTTTATTTTTTTT
>WEIS01092829.1:13230-25764 GCA_013389965.1 Todus mexicanus
TTCTATATTTACTGATGCAGTCAGAGAATTGTAAAGCATTAGTTTTACAAAAACTCTGTTCATAGCCCATCATGGAACAGCAGCATCACTATTCCTGTTTTTAATTAACAACTAAATTAATTCACCAGCTTACAGCATTTGAGTCTCTAGCTCTCCAGAAAACCCTGAGGGCCTTTTTGAAATACAGGTACACTTGTTACCCTGCAAGGCTGCAACACTGTAGCTGATTCTAATGAGACCTTGCATGTTTTTAGTCACAGTTTAGACACTTCATTCTTAACTACTCTTCACATGGCTGGGCTTTGTTTAGTAGGAGAGGCAGGACTGTAGGCAGGAGAAATAAGAGGCAAACTCTAATTTTTACACTCTGATAGTTCAGCCCAACATTCTCTGCCACAAGTGTTGTGTGAAACTGACACCAGGACAGAATAGGGGAGGCAGCAGGTATGGATAGGTGATAGAAGTAAACCAAGTGGGTACATGTGGCCTAGAATGCCAACTGTACTATGGGTGTGTTGTCTGTATCAGGTCATTCCCATCCAAGTCTGGAACAGAAGGGCTGGTATTCAGGTGCATTCACTGAATTATCACAAGGGGAAGAAAGTAGAAGCTCTGTCAGTCTCATGTGATACTTCTTCTGGCAGAGTGTCAGGTAACTCGCATCCCTGACAAGCCTTCCAAAATTCATTGCAGTATTTTTCTGCATTGAAAGCATTTATTGCTGAAATAAAACGACCGCTTTCTGAGCAGCGTGTCGTACTGCAGAGATTTCTTACTGTGTTCAAAGACATAACGTACAGCTATATCCAGCGCTCAGCACTATGTTGTCTAAACTTATGCTACTTGTAATGTTTTCCTGAAGTCCTGTGTGAGCTTTTCTTGTTCCGAAGGACCAATATATTACAGGTGTTACTTCTTTCCTTCGCCTGCAAAGTACCTCTGGAGCAGACTGTGTGAGGGAGCCGAGGGGAGCTGCTGCAAGCACTGTCCAGGGCTCTGTGCAGCTCTGGCTGCTCCAGAATTAATGGATCATAGTGTCTGAGAATTTTGAGACCATTCTGTAGGTGTTCCTTCTAACCCTTAACCTTTCTTCCTCCACTGCTATGTACACGATATGGACAGGGAGAAGAAAATTTCCTGTGTCTCTTAGGGCCTTCCACCTCTGATCTGCCAGGCTTACAGTATTCAAGGGAGCTTTCCCCAGTGGTGAAGGATTGGCAGCCTCCAGCACAGATACTGGAGTGAGGAAACTCCAGATGTCTGGGCTGGGAGCACCATACACCTTGCAGGAAACAGCAGTGTTGCTGAAGCATCATCAGTGCTTGTAGATGTGGAATTCTGATTTATTCTGTGACTGTCTTACGGGCCTGGACACCTTCTGAAAAGCTGATCCCTGTGCAGCACATTGGGGAGGCTGAACGGGACTGTGTAACAGGATGCAATGTCACTGCAACCAGCCTTTGGTGCAGATTCCTGTAATGTTAGTAGTTTTGGGTTTGGCTGGGGTAGGGAATCTCTTGCCTAAAACCTGATACTCTACAAGTTAGTACTTGGTGCCTGCTCACTTTCTGCACGCTGATGTGGTTCAGAAGCAACCCAGGAAGCTGACGGAGAGTCAGGGAACTGTTGTCGTTTGCAGAAGCAGGGAGGCGCTTGTAAGAATCAGTGTGATATTCCCTCTGTTCTCCTACCTGTGCCTCATGATTTGTTCCCACATCACACACGGGATAGCCAAGTGAGTAAAAGCTTGGCCTTGTGCTGCATCCGTCAGCTAAAATCAGGAGTTAGTGTTGTCTTTGCTAGCCAAATTTCACCACCATACTGTGTCCGCTCTGCAATCAGTTTCTGCAAAGTTGGCTTCCTGCGTGGATGTGAGAGCCCCACAGGTTGCTCATGCAAATAACCTAAATGGTGTGAGTAGTGCACAGAGCTGCCAGATGAAGATGTTCTCAACCATATCACTCGATGGGCTGTGTTATATTGGGAAAGTCAGCAGAGGAGCCTGGGTCTGTTTGCCTGTCTGTAACACAGGGTGATGTAAGGAGCTTCATGTTGAAATTGCTCTGTGACCCCTGGACTGGAAGTGCCAAGTCTTGGCACCTCACCAGAGGAACTGCCGAGCTCCAGGCATTGCTCCTGTTTGTTGGGCCCACTGAGACCTCAGCAGGAAAAGATTTTCATCATCTCTTTTACAGCTGGGAAAGCAGAGGCCTACACAAACTTGAGTTGGTGCAGACTCCCATGTGCCCAGCCCTAGCCAAAGAGTGGCTGGTGTCCATCACAGAAAGATTGGGAAGCTGAAGAGCTTAAGCAGAGCCCTGAAGGTCTCTAATAGTGAAGCGAAAGGCTGTGGGGCTACAACCAGGGAGTTGTCAGTAGGTCACGGCAGTGTCAGACAGACTGACTCCCTGCTTCTTTAGGGGATGAGAGTGTAACTGCAGGGAGTGAAGAAGCAGGAATGGCTTCTTTCTTAAAGTCCTGCCTGTAGAAAAGGAGTTGCAGCAAGGGCTGTCACTCTCCCATTTGTTTTTTCTTTCTATCTCTCATTCTTCCATCTCCCTGTCTGGCCATTTGCCTGCTGCCTGCCTGTTTGTTGGCTGAGTGCCTGCTGAATTATTTACCAGCCTGACTGAATTAAGCAGCAGCGAAAGCAGGCGAGTGAATCCCACCTGAGACTCTTCCAGAGAGAGGGGGGGTGGAGTAGAGGGGTGTGTGTATGGGGATGTTAATACGTAGCGCTTAATTAAATGTACCAGCCCATTCCAGGCAAAACCTTGTGGGAGGAGAAGCTGCTCTGGTGCCCTGAGACAGGGCTGAAGAAAGCTTGAGCGCATGGCAAACACACCAACTCAGGTGGCAGCAAGCCCCATCTCCTGGCTGAGTGGAGTCTCGATGCCGCTGGGAGTTGCCTTCAGCCCTTGCAAGTGTCATGTCAGCACCCTGGGGTGTGGCAGGGCTGTCAAGCGGCCATTCCCTTCCAACACATCACTTGTGTTGTTTGTGATGGTTGTTGTGCTGTGTGGGGTTAATTGGGTTAATGAGCGCATTGTACGTTATTAGAGGCTGAATTGGCAATTATGCTAATTATTTTGTCTCCCAAAGTGCCACAGTTACAGAGGATGTTTAAAAGGACAGGAGTTCTTGTACCACATACTAAATTGGAGTTGAGTATCGGGAACCCTCCCAGCAATAATGTCCAAGCTGAGCACAGAGTCCCTAGTTCCTGCAGTTCCTCTCCTGTCTGTGTGTCTCTCAGCTATAAAGTCTTACAGACGGGGAAAATGAAACAAGATTGGTCTGTGATACATCTAGTCTAGTTGCTCTCTCGCTGGAGCATTCATGCTCCTGTGTGGTTTGCTTGCTCCTTCCTACCCTTTGGTGGACACAGCCTTGTGACGGGAACATGCCCTCATCGCAGTTCTTCAGCCTGGAGCAGTTGGTTCACATGCCAGACATCTTCCCAAGACTCTGTTCTCCTTCACATTATGCTCTGCCTGTGCTGAAAAGCAGCAACCTGCCTACAGGTCACTGTTTGCCAAGGTGCAGAAGCAGATTCGGATTTGTAAATGCACTGGTTTGGGCTGGTCTCTAGGTTGCTTCACTTTGTCATGCAATTGTTTGTTACTGCCATGCCACTGTAGTAATGGCATCCTGTCTTTTCTTGCTGTGTGGGTGTCATAGTAAAGATAACCCAGGGATGCTTTTGTGCCCTAAAACTAGCTTTGGAGCATTGTTTCTGGGTACTGAGCAGCTGCAAAACATTGAGCAGTTTGGGATTTGAGAATGGTCATCTTCCCTGCTTCCACAGACTCGCACCAACACACGCCAAGGTTACTACTGGCTTCAGTGAGAGCTGAACTGAGGCTGGGAACTGGGGAATGCCACAACGTGCTCCAAGTCATCCTTAATGCTGATCTGAAAGGTGCCTGTTCAAAGCCATACAGTACCAGTGTGTGGGCTGCACAAGCCCTCTAAAAGGCTGGTTAGGTACCTGATGGTTAACCCTGTGCCAGAATGGCACCCATGCTGGCCACAATGTCTCCAGTGACTCTTTAGGCATAGCCATGCTCCTGCAGTATAGCTGTAAACTGGGGATGAGTTCAGACTGCAGAACGTGACACCTGAGGCACAGACAAGGAACTGAGGCACCTTTTAAATCTCCAGCCTGTTTCTTTCATACTGTGTTTTCCCCAAAGGAGTTTTCGTCTCACCTGGTTTAGCAGCGAAAGTCATCTGACTGCTGAGTGACTTGTGAAGCTGGGAGTGCTTTAATTACACATACACAGTACAGAGCACTGTTGTCTTAGGCCAGCTGATTGAGAACTGGTCCCTCTCAGCCCTTTCTTCCACATGCTTGAGTATATAAGGAGAGACTTAACCCACCCTAAATAAGCCTGCTTGCACTGTCTCCCAGGCTGCTGATTTCTTAAGGCATCTCTTCCCTTCCAGAATGTGGCATGTCAGAAAAGGCAACTGACGTGGACTAGTCCTTATTGTCTATAGCATCAATTTACCACGTGAGGTAGAACAGTCTCCAGAAGGTGCATAAGGAGGGGCCTGGAAACGGCAAGACATGAGGAGAGAACTGTGTGATCAAAAGCGCGCGCCTCATGAATTTATCATGAACTAACTCTGTGGGACTCTTACTACATAAATCAACTGATAACTCACCATGTAAAAGATCATATACAACAATTCACCATTTCCTTCCCATTTCTGCTCTATCCCTCTCTGTAATTCACTGTACAGCCGGTGTGAATGTGCTCACTCACGCACACTGCTCTGTTGCAGAGATACGTATGTGGCACATCAAGGTAATGGATTTTTCTTGAATAACCTATGCGAGTACTGTCATGTTTTGCATCAACAGTAAGTGATTTCATATTGCATGAAGCAAGGAGTTTAAAAGAGTTGATGACCCTTTCTGGCTTTATTCCACATGGGGGTCATGTGTCTGGGTTACTGCCCAACCTTTGCCAAGAAGTTAATTCCCACTCTTAGAATTGTAATGACTGCATTGAGCTGTGCTCCCCTCTATGATGATTACTTACAGAAAAGTACTTTTTCACTGGTCTCCAGCATTCCTCCTCTTGCCTTGCCAGCATTTTGTGCAAGTGCCTACACTTTGCACTTGCTGTGAAAATGGAGGCATAGGGTCTGAAACTGCTGCTGGCACGAGCGTACATGTCACGTTTTAAGGCTTTGCAGCAACTTTCAAGTCAACTAGCTCTATATTGTCCTCGTGGCTACAACTAATTTAATGTACTTCTTTAATAAGAAAGCTTAACCGTCTTGGATCATCAGCAGACATCATCTAGCTCATAGCTTGTACAGTAGAAGAAGGGCTAGTGAGAGGAGACTGCACAGGAAGGAAAGTCCTAACGGTGGAGTTCTGCCAGCTCGAGGTTGGTGTATTTGCGAATGTTAATTCTACCACTTAGGTACAGATTCACCGGACAATATTGGGATTCTGCAGAAGCATCTTTATATACAAATGTGTCAGAGGAGCTGAGGACCCCTCTTCCTTTGCTTTTGTACCCATTGAACAGTACTTGCCTGCTCTCATCTCTGCAAGAGGAAATGACCCTTCCTGGTGCTGCCATCCCCTGCTGTGTTTCAGAGAGATTTACTACTTTCTACTCGCTCACTCTACTCAGGAACTGATATAAAAGCAAATACCTAAGGGCTACATACGTCAGCAAAACATTCTCCCTGATTACTCAAGTTAGGCCGGGGGTGGGCTTTCTGTCAAAGGAAGGGTTGTACGTTTGGATCTGTTTTCCTCAGGTGAGGTCAGTATTTTCCTCTTAAGTCTGATCTTTGTCCACCCGTCTGAGCTTGGAAGAAGGGGATAGTCCTACGCAGCATGTTAAAGGAGAGACAACGTTCGTGGCTGATACCAATACTGCTGCTGAATGGAGGTCTTTCCATGGCAGATAGCTGTATGTGAGCACTGTGTGTGCCTCAGACTCAGAATGCTCTGTGCAGCTGCCTCTGCTGTACAATGGCAAAGTAAAGGTCATTTCCCTTCTTGGCAGACTCGACAGGGAGATGATGGAAGAGACGCACCTGTGGGAGCGTGTACTTGGGTGGAATGACTGAGGGGGTCCCAGATAGTACAAGAGGGGGAGATTCAGAGACGACAAGGGAGAAGAGATCATATGAGAATGGAAGAGAGGAAGGAAGGTATGCAGAGTAAGATGAAATGAAAATAAGGGGTGGAGTACTGTGGGAGGATACAGACAAGGGCTTACCTTGGCAGCAGTCTGGAGAGGATGCTTTTTTTCACTTTTTCTTTCACAGCCTTTATCCTTTCTCATCTTTCCCACCTAGATACTTTAACCAGCTTCCTCCGTGGCAAGTTGTTCCAGCATGCATTCTGCACCACTCAGCAACTGGTTGATCTGTGCAGTTTCTTGTTGCTGAGATGCTCTTCTCTCTTTTTCCATTTTCCCATGTGGAAATTAAATACCAAGAACAATCCTTCAGATCTGTCCCACCGACAGGAGGTGATGTGTTAACAGGGAGAAGAGAAAGGAGCCATCCATGCCTTGCATTTCGGAGCCGTTTCCTCTCCCACTCACGGATGTTTGCTAAAGAGGTGTTTTGGTTTAACTGTAGCTTATTGGATTATGTGATTATGGTATTTGAATTCTTTATTAGATCTTTTCTATCTTGGTCCCTGGGGTCGAGAGGGACTTGTTTTCTCGCCCTTGATGTGTTTGAAATTCGGGCTATTTGTATCACTGCTCCTTTGCTTTGATTCTTTGACTCCTTCTCTGGGGAGCATTCGGATGTGCAGAGCTCATCTTTGTGCGTGTCTGCTGCACGGGATATCTTTATGGTTTGTTTTTGTACCAGGCACAAATCACCCCTCCTGCTGCCTTCTTTGCAAGTTCTCATGAAAGCAGGCTATTGCTGACCAGTTCTTTTGGAAAACTTGGGCTTGCTGAAAGCTGTACAGAAAATGCAGTGTTATACGGAAGATGTGGTACCTTCACTTGGAGGGGATGGGTGGTATTGCAGCACTGCTCTGATTTCCCTTCAGCCCCATTCTCCTGTGTCTAGGAAAAAAATCTTACTGTTATCATTCACTTATCAAAAAAATATTCCTTATGTTCTGCTGTATCTACTCTTTTCTAACGATTTTGACTGAGATGCCAGGAAAGGACTCCTCCTAATGCCGTAGTGAGAAGTGAGAAGCTTCTACTCTGATGCTTTGCCGCAAAGCAGGACCCTATGAGCAGAATATCGGAGAAGGGAAATTTGCTTAGCCTGCAAGAAAAGGTCAGACCCAGCCCAGTAAACCTTGCCGAGAAGGGTCAGTGTGGTGAACCAACTTACGCTTCATTTGTCACCTGTCAGTGGTGAGCACAATACACTTAATAGCACAGTAGTGGAAAGGACAAAGGGGATTTCTGATGGGGAGAAGTGAGGTAAGCCATAATTAACTAGATAACACTGAAGGAGAAACTCCATCTTGGAGCTGCTGAATTTCTTTTGCGAGCTCAGATGTTTTCACATGTACTCGTTACAGCACAGCCCTTCCCATATGCCCTAAAAGCTGTCCACGGTTGCATTCTTCAGAGTGTGTCATATCAGGAAATGGACCAAATAAAAGGATGACTGAACCTTTGTGGGCACAGGCAACAAATGCAGTGTGAAGATCTGTGTGCCTGAGCTTTTCTGCCAGTGCAGAGCACAGGCTCAGTTTGAGGTGCTGACTAAGGGAGTAGAGAGGACTCTCCCCTGCTTATGTTAATTCTGGAATTAATATCCCTACCCAGCATGGATGAAAAAGGGGCTCATTAGTCCTGAGGAGGACAGTGGTGTTGTTAATGGTCACCCCAGCAACAAGAAACAAGAGGTTCCTCCCACCCTGGCCCTTTTTCCTTGTAGGATGAGCTAATACCTGTTATCTGTGGTGGCTGGTCTGTGCATGTCCTCTCCTGCACGAACCGTTACTGCCACATTCCTGCTTTACCCAATGCTGAGAACAAGTATGTTTTCTCCTCCTGTTCCTGAGTAGTTTCCAGCCGGTGCCCTGTCTGTGTAAGGTCCCTGCATATACCCCACAGTGCAGGCTATTTCAATGTTGAAGTGCTTTCTAGTTGGAAACAAGCAAATCGGTGACCTCTTTTTCTCCCAAGGCACAGTTTAGAAATAGCTTTTCAAGTGTGGCCAGTACCCAAGCAGTGGTTTGATTCCCACATCCTGCTCATCACATGTGGGCGCTGCTCTTGTTTTCCACGAGCTGGCAGCGCAGGCTGTGAATGCTGAGCCTGCATCTTACCTCACCCCCCAATACGTGTAGCTGAAGTGGGCTGGAACTATTTTTAAAGGAAACCTTTCAAATGTCATTAAAAACAAAGTCATAACGGTCGCCTCTGACACAGCTGCAAAACATCTGCAAACACTTGGAACAGGTAACAGTTTGATGAGGCCAAAGTTGTAGTGAACAGCACCCGGCTCTTGGGGATTAAGAGCCTTAGCTGGTGGGGTTAGCACAACCTCTGGTTTGGCTTGGAAGCACATTGTCTTCAGGAAATAGCAGCAAGTCATGGCAGCTCCGTGATTCTGGAGAGTGTCAGGAGGTAGGACACCCAACAAAAAGATAATCTACCTGACAAATGTAGCCCTACTCTTTATGGAATTTTCTTCTTGAGTTTGCGCATTATTCAAAATTTGTTGGATATCAGTGCTTTTTTGAGGGGTGGGGAATGAGCTTTTGGGGTTGTCATAGGCTGTCTTTTAAACAGCTGCCTGCACTTGGTAACTGTGGTCACTGTTTGTGGTTAAAAGACTAATGTTTTGCATTCTTAACCTCCAAAATAATTATGGTGCAACTTTTGCTGGGATTAGTTTTGTTGTTCTCTTTCTGTAAAAGCTTAGGCAAATGGCTTTCTGCTGATGCAGACGATCATGGAAAGAATCTTTGAAGCTTTATTATTCACAGAAATTATAGCAAGAGCACAAAAAGAGTGATTTGCATAGCCAAATAAATATTTGAGATATAAGTACCTGGTAATACTTTAACTAACTCGTTTGTGTCTCGCTGTATCAATCATCGTGGACTAATCTACAAGAAGGTTTGTCTGTGGGATGTCCAGTTGACCTCAATGTAAGCATTCTTGGGAGCGGAGCAAGGAGGCATGTGTCTGCCAGCAAAATGAGAAAACCAGCCTTCAGAGTCTGGTTTGTGTGCAGCTTCTGGATCTGCTTAAATTGCACTGGTGAGAGTAGGGCTCTCTGTTGAAAGCACTGGAAGAGCCTCTAGGCTATATAAAATTATGCGTATGTGAGGACTTATTAACAAATGCAGATGGTAATTAATTAACGTTATTATCTTCCCCTAAAGAAACCAGTTTCATCACGGTCAGATTAGAGGCAAACATTGTTGTCCAGATTCAGCTGTGCTAGTAAAAGATGTTAGGGTCACCACCTGATGTTACTCCCTCCACTGATCACCGGAAGAGCCCCAGGCAAAGCTGAGTGTCTGTCTTAAGCAGTTCCCATTGTTGGCCACAGCAAACCTGTTGGCTCTACCTGGAGAAAATTTGGGAGTGCTGATGAGAAGAGAAGTGATCCTTTGGCAAATCTGTGGAAACACGACCTCTGTAAGGACTGAAGAGATGGGAGGAGTAGTTGAGCAACTGCTGGAGGTAAGCTCTGGTTTGGGGTGGTGATGGCTGGTCATGTCCTTAGACAGCTTGATAGATAGCAAATGACTGCATGTAGACACATTTTTTGTTATTGCTTATAAGGGAAAGTTTCAGCAAATCTTAGATGACTTCTTCACCTGTCATAAAGAAGCAAACTAGGGGAGGTACCAGTATTATATAACTTCTCAGGTGCCTGCCCAAGGTTTTGTGAAGGCAGTGGCAGAAATACAAACAGAGCATAGGAGTCCTGGATTTTCAGCTGTCTTCTCTAAACATGAGATGATACTTCCTCCAGATGTTTCAACAAGGGGTGCTATAAAAAGTTCTTGACGTTGCTGTTGCGATTCCTCATTTCCAAAGAGCTGCCTGCCTTTATGTTTTTAATATCATTGCTTTGAAGCACCATAGCTAGAAGTGACAGTGCCAGAAATAATAATAACAATAATAATCTGCATAGCACAACAGGCATTTTACCAGCATGTAGGAAGACAAAGGTCTCTGTGTGTTTTGTATTAGCACACTGAAAAAGTCTTATTGAGTCTATCTGGAATGCATAGGTGTGAACCTTAACCCCTCATATGCTGAGAAGAAAATTATATGCAGACCTGAGAGCTGAATTAAATGAATAAAAGGACACATGAGCTTCATTCCTTTGGCAGTGGGAGGTTTTTCTGGGCCATGTGCCCTGACAGCCTTGTTCAAGCTTACTCTGGTGTCACACAGATATTAAATACGTAGTTATTTTACAGGTATTTTTAATTTTTTTTAGTTATATTTAATTATTTTTTGCCATAGGCCAGAGAAGACAGAGGAAAAGCAAGAGCCAAGCCAAATCTTAAAATTCTGTTCTTCCTTTGTAAGTTCCATCCTTCTTTCTGCCATGGCCCATGTTCAAAACCCAAACAATAAAACATACAGCTGTGACATGGGGGAATTGTCCAAAAAGGACGATGTCTGAGGGTTTATGATTAGGTTTTATATTCCCTCTGTCCACAGAGCAGCACTTCCTGAATGTTTCTGTGGTGGGAAAAGCATCCCAGCCATTTCCCCTTGTGGATGATGGTGTAATTAGAGCTGTAAAGAAAGAACCCATGACACTAAAAGGCTATAAGTGCTGCAGATTTAGGACAACAGGTTTCTATGGAAACTGAAGTGAAAATAGGACCTTAAATGGGTGAATAACAATAATATAGAGTTCTCAGTTTGGATCACTCTGGAAGTTGCTCTAAAATACTGTCTGCTTTTCTGGCAGTCATTTGCATAACCTTTTCCTTAGTGCTCTCAATGAAACCTTGCCCCCCAACTCTTAATTTCTACAGAGAAGGATTCTTTCCTTAAAAGAAAAAAAGATGAGCAATTTCCAATAGATAGCGTGCACCTGTTTATAGAGGTTAGCAAAATAATTTGAGCTTAACGTAGGAAAATATGCAACATAATAACTTATGGCATCCATTGTTATCACTAGTACGACTGTGTTGGAGTCCTTGGTCGTAGCTTAAAACTTTCCTGCGTCAAATAGAATATGAAGTTGTCTTATATTTTGGTTTCAGTACTGGTGCACTGGGAAGATGGGGCAATGCTGATGATACCTTTGCAATTCCTCTGTGTAATTCACAACGTGCTGTACTTGCCAGTTCTTGATAGCTAATTGTCTCCTGAAATCCTGCTGGAATGCTTTGCAATCAGAGTAGTTCTCATGTCTGTGATGGGAGATACTTTCCTTCAGCTCTCCAGTTTCTGAGGGAATTGGAAATAGTCTCTTACTGGCAGGAAACCTTTCCAGGGTTTTCAGTAGAATATGGTGTCTTGTGTTGGCTGTGCCATGCTTTAAAACATCTGCAAATGCCACTGATAGAAATGCACCAGGAAAGAACAAAAGGAGTCTTGGCATTCTTTGCACCGTGATTTATTTATTAGTAGATCATTTAACAGCAGTGGAAGGAATGAAACTGCAGTGAGGAAAAGATTGAGCTGCTGGTGAGAGAAATCCCCATATGATCCTGTTTGTTTCTGTAGAAACAGCCATGCAAACTTTGTAGTAAGAAATATACTAACTCAGGGAGATTTAGGAGGAAGTTGTTGTAGAGTACAGACTTCTCTGCAGCTAACTTGTATAGACTAAATATATAGAAATATATAGGTGGAATTGTTATTCAAATCAGTGGCAACCAAACTGGGACACATCTGTGCAGTAATTGACCCTAAGAGCTTATCATCCCCCTGGCACTCTGAATGGTTCACATTCTCTACAGCCTGAAACATGAATTAATTTTGCAAGCAGTGGGCTAAAAGTCACATAAGCTGCAATTTAACTCTTTGCAAACCATCCCAGAAGAGCCAGCCTCATAACGTGCTGGGTCTCTTTCCATGCCTACATTGGTGTAAATCCACTGTTACAAATGGGAACTGCTTAAACCAGTCCATTGCCAGTCATTGAGGCTGAGTTAAGATCGCAGTTTGTGGGAGTAGAGTCTAAAGCAATGCCGTGTGTCCCAGTGATTCCTGATCTGAAGCTTGTGTCCTACGACTTGAGGTTTTGTGAAATAATGCAGGAACTGTATTATTTCCCTGACTCTTCACTTTATGTGGCCATAAATGAGAGAGAAACCACTTCTGTGTGTGTGTGTCCAGAATCTCTCATTGCATGGCAAGTCAGGCAGATTCATGATTCTGGCTGCACTGCTTGTGCAGGCTCAGGGCATCATCCAGATGCTGACACGCTGGCTCCAGACAGCCTCCCCACAGAATAAATGCTGTTAAATTCTTGATCTGATTGGCAGCCCTGGGAATTCAATTCAAGTCCCTGGGGAGAGGCAGGAGAGCGTTTCTTTTCTCTGTGGCTATTGTCATGAAAATGAATAAATCCTTCCCC
>WEIS01092834.1:1508-11508 GCA_013389965.1 Todus mexicanus
TTGATCTAAGATTAGAGGCTCGCCCGCCCTCCAGCCAGCATGGGTCCCCCCCTCGGAGACACGCAGGAGCCTTTTAAATCCCCCCAATGTAAAGTCTAGGAAGCGCTGAGACGGCCTGCGCCTGCACTTTAAGCTGGGACATTTCTGGGCCTGCTGGACGCTGTCTAGGCACTGTCCGTGCTCGGGGATGCCAGGCGGACGACCCTGCTGGGACGGGAAGAACCTGCAGACCCGCCGGGACCGGGCGACAGCAGCGAGTGGAGCTGGATGGGCCAAAAGACGCTTTGCTGCTGCCTGCGGGAGCTGCTGCTGGCGCCTGCCGCTAGCACCCAGCTCCTTCCTCCCTCCTGCACCTCCTGCAGCCTGCATGGACTCCTGCTCCTCCTCCTCCTCTTCCTCCTCGCAGCAGAGCAGCCATCTATGTCTCTTTAGTTTCCTTCTCTTTTCAATCTCTTTGTTTTGTTCTGGGCCCAAAAGCCGGTGAATCGGTGTCCCAGGCGCGTGGGGCTCGTGTCCCTTCCCAGCCCAAAGCACACGGGGCGCTCCCGGACCGAGGGGGTGTGTAGGACGCTCCAGAGAGACGCTGCCGCTGCCCTTCTGCCATTGTTGTGATTCTGAATGTATTGGTTGTGCTCCATGCCGTGTATGACTCGATATTCTCCTCTGTCCTAAGCACTTTGAACGAGTTCTGCTCGACAGACTGTATATTTCATATTGTATTTATTGGAGTTTGCTCTCCCCGCAGCCGCCCCCGGGGGCCGCTGGGTTCTGCTCTCGACTCTCTAGACGTGTGGTAGATATTTATTGTCCATGCTCTTTTGTAAGGGGCTGGTATCTCTGCCCGGTGACCTGTGCTACTTTGTATGGTGCAAGTGTGTTAACAGAATAAATCCGTTGGATTAGTAGAGGTGTGTGAGTTCCTTCACTGCCTCGGCCTCTCCTGCTTCACCCATGCTCCACCCGCATCCCATCGCCATCTCTGTCTGTCGCCATGTCCTGTGTGCCCCGCGGCGCGGGAGGGGGGTCAGAGGCAGCCCCGTTCCGCTAGGACAGCTCTGCCCGCGCTCCTGGGGGGACAGGGCAGGTTCCGGGGGACCCGGGGCAGGGGGGCTGGGCTGGACTGGCCCCGAGGGGACGGGCGAGGCGCTGGCTGCTCCATGCACGGGGAGACCCGGCCCGGGCGAGCGTGGGCCGCTCTGGGCTGCTCTGGCCTGGCAGCCCTCCGGGGAGGGGGGACTGTGCGTGTCCCGCTCCCCTGCCCCGTCCCTAACGACCTGTGTCTCTTCTCTTCCAGTCTCGAAAGGGCGCGGACCCGGAGCGGGAGAAGAAGGTTCCGGAGTGCAAAGCGGACAGCATCGGCAGCGGGCGGGCCATCCCCATGAAGCAGGTTCGATCCTTCTCCCCTCGCCTCACGCGGGAGCAGCTCCCCGCGGAGGTGCTGCCGGGGCTGCTCAGCGTGGGCTCGGGGTGCCCTCACCGGGCTGGGGGCTGCTCGGTGCGGCTGGGCGGGTGCGTCGGGGGCTGCCTGGGCCCCAGGGCGCTGGGCTGGGGGCGCCGGCACGGCCCCTGCGCCGGGAGCAGAGCGGGGCTCTCCAGCCAGCTGGAGGATGGTTCCAGCAGAGGGCATCCGTGCCCTGCTCCCCGCACCCCGCCGCAGCCCCGCTGCGCTTCCTTCTCCTCTGCTGCTCGGCTTTGCTCTGCTCCTGCTCTGCGGGCAGCACCTGGAGCTTCTCCTCATCACGGCAGCGCCAAAAAGCGGCGAGCGCAGCGCCCGTGCCATGAGCCGTCGGGGGTCGGAGGGAGGCAGCCGCTCGCTGCGGCAGCGGTGCCTTCGGCTCCGGGCTTCCAGGGGAGCTCCTGCTGCCTGGGGCCGACCTGAACGGTGCCCGTTCCACGTCCGCTGACTGGGGAGCAGCGACGGGCAGTGTCCGGGCGAGCCGAGCGGTGTGGATGGGGCAGATGGCGTTTCCACTGGGATTTCCTTGCACGGCTGCGGGGTTCCCCCGTACTCTGCTTAACGGCTCCCGGCTGTGCTGCTGCCTTGCACCCCGTGCCCTCGTTGTGAACCCAGTTTGCTCCCCGTGGCCCCAGCGGGCTCTCTCCACTCTGTTTGCCCACATGGAGCCGGTTACGTCCCTGCACCCCAGGAGCGCCGGGCGGGAGGGCAGAGCCCGTGTGCCAGCCTGGCGCTGCCTCCATGGTTCTGTTCTGTGCTGAGTGCTCACCAGGGAAAGAGATCCCTGCGAAGGGCTCGGGGTGGCCGGGCCAGCTGAGAGGTGGGGTGGTGGGTCAAAAGCCAGGTCCCCTGCGTGCTGCCGGGGGTGTGCGGTGGAGCGGCGCTGGGAGGGCAGGAGCTGTGTCTGGGAGGGCAGCTGGAGCTGCTGCAGGCAGGCTCTGGGGCCGGAGGGAGGCTGTGTCGGGCGCTGGGTGGGGGATTGTTACCGCATGGAACAGTGGAGAGTTGAGACAGGTCTGCGGGACAGCACTTGTGCTTTGTAGGAAGTAGGTGCCAAACTCCTCGCGCGGTTCGGGAGCTGAGTGGAGTGACCGGTTTGTGCAGCAGCAGCTCACCAGGAGAGCCTGGAGCAAAAAGGTTACAGCTGGACTTGATGAGCTTAAAGGTCTCTTCCAGCCCAAGTGATTCTGTGATTCTGGGAAAGAGCAGGACCTTTATCTAGTTCTAACCAGTCCGCTGGTGCTGCCCAGCCATAAAGGAGCAGAGGAGTCAGTCATTTTGGGGACTGTGGAGTGGCAAACACGCAGGATCTTCTGCCTGGGTGCGTGGCTGGTTTCAGAACGCTTTGGTTCCGCCGCTGGGCTGGAGACCTTGGGAGCAGTTTGATTCCTCAGCCTAGAAGAACAAGACCGGTGCGTGTTTGAATTTCCTGGGGCTAGCTGCAGTCGGTGGGTGCGGGGCAGCAGCAGCGGCAGTGCCCTGCAGACTCGTTCCGTGGTCCTGTGACCTGGACTGTGTGGGAAGGGGACCGGCACTGGGCGCTGCCGGCAGCCTGGCTTCGCCCTCGGTGCTTTGGGTTTCTGCAGGGTCAGGTCTGATGGCTGGGAGGGCGGATGGTGAAGTGGGAGACTGGGCTGGGTGTTGCAGAAAGCAGAGATGTTGTGTGGAGACCTTGCTTGGCGGAGGAGGGACGTGTGGAGCCGTGGAGATGTGGCCTGCCACTGGTCACCACCTTCTCCGGCACAAGGGAGCCCAGCACCTCTGGGTGACCTGCTCTGGCTCCCTTACGCCCCACGCACCCCTAGAGAAGACGGAGGTTCCCAGTAGGCCAGGTGAGGCCGTGGATGCTGGAGCCCCTCTGCCTCAGACAGGTCCTCCCCCAGCTCCAGGCTGCAGCGGCAGCCGGTGCCTCGCAGGGGCTGCTCTGCGCCGGAGACTCGGGGTCCCCTCGCTGCCGTGTCCCTTCGCTGACACCAGGTTCAGATGGTCCCGCAAGGTCGGAAGAGCTTCTTCATAGCTGGACGCTTGTCTCCGGGAAGTGGGTTAATTAGGCCAGGAGACTGAAGCTTCCCCAGCTGTTCGTTACCAGGAGTGGTCTCCTAATTGCTCTTGTACCAGATTCCTTCTGGAAGGCGCAGGCAGCCCAGGGGTCCCCGGGTCCCCGGCCCGGTTCGGTTTGGGCCGCGCTCTCCAGCGGGGCCCAAGGCGGGTGACTCCTCCTCCTTGGGAGCTGGGATCATGCTGGGAGCTTAGATTACATTTAAATTGCCATTTGCATTTTCCAATCAATACGCGACTTTACAATTAAGTTTGGTGTTAAAATTCTTAGCAAAAAGTGAGTGGAAGGGAGATTTGTGGAGTAAACGAGTCCTTTGGGGGCCATCGCTGCTCCCTGCTTCATTACGCTGCATATTGCTGCTGCTGCTTTTACTGTGCACCAGCACCAGCACCAGCAGCACCGCGAGCCGAGTGCCGGGGAGACGCGGCTGCTGGCCGACAAAATGCCGGGGAGGAGAGGAAGAGCGCTGGGCCCGCCTGGCTTTCATCTCCAGCAGCTCCTTCCCTCCGTGCAGGGTTTCCACGCTCGGGAATGAACTTGGGAAGAGCCGTTTCTTGTCAGTCTCTCCCGGGGAAGCGGGGGGAGCTTGCGGTGTGGCACTGGCGCAGGGTCCTGGCAGAGGCTGGGGGACACGTTGGGGTGCGTGGAGGGGATGAGGGCAGCCCCGCGGACAGCCTGTTCTGTGCTTCGCCTGGCTCTGTCCTGCTTGCCTCTTGCCTCTGAGCCGCAGGAGGGGCTTTCCTCCAGGAGAACTGGAGTTCTCTGGATGCTGCTGGGCCAAACCTGCGTGTCCTGCCACCGGGAAAGAAGTTGGTCTGTGGAGCTGTAACCTTGAGCTGCAGTCAGCCCAGGAGCACCACTGACACCTGGAACCCTCTCGGCTTCTGTTCCCCGTCCCTGAATCTCTGATAGAGCAGGACAAGCCCAGCCAAGCTCTGTCCCTCCGTCCGTTCCCTGCAGATGTTTGGCCTGAAGAGCCCCGTCCCCTCCCCGTTTGATTAGACGTTTACCTAGCCTGTGTAGTTGCTCCCAGTTTGGGACTCCTGTGCCCTTTGGCTGGAGAAGCTGGGCTGCTGGTGCTGGGTTCTCTGTCTCCAGGTCTGGTTTTGCTTGTGTTCCAGTTCGCGATGCTCCAGGTTGAGCATTTCTCCGCAGGCAGTGCAGCGTGGGGGCTTCGCAGGAGATGCGGCAGCCCCAGAGCGTTGGAGTCGGGGTTTCGCAGCTCCGAGGTGAGGCCGCATCAGGGAGCGGGAGGCACTGGAGCCGTAGCATCAGGGAGTGTGTCGGTGGGTCAGGGTCTAGAGCTGAGCCGAGTTTAAGGCCAGGAGGGATCGTTAGGCCCAGAAACTGGAGGATTTCACCCAGGGACTTTGAGCCGGGTCTGTACCTCCAGCCTGGTCTGGAGCAGGTTTGTTAGGGAGATACCAAGCAGATGTTTCCGAGCGCAGAGAATCTGCCATTTCTCTGGATCAGCTGGTGTGATACTGAATTGTCCCTGTGTGTGAGGAGGGGCGATGGTTTTCCCGCACCCAGTGGGAAATGGGTGACCCGGCAGTGGTGTTAGAGAAGGTGTTGTGGCGTAGGTCAGGACCAGAGCAGAGCCAGCCGTGTCCTGGCCATGAGAAAGCGCAGGGACACTGCGGCTTGTGAGGGGGGGGATGGACGGACGGATGGATGGGTGCGTGTAACGTCCGAGCAGCAGTCCTGCTGCCATGTCCCGGTCAGGACACTGCCCGTCCAGCTCTGGGACGGCTGAAAACACTTCAGGGTGAGCAGATTGATGTTCTCGGAAGCACCGTGGCAGTGACAGATGTGGGACTGCAGGTCTGGTGGAGAGAAGAGTGCCGGGAGCTGTGATCACAGTCCTCAGCTGGAGAGGAAGGATCTGAGCAGTCATCAGCACAGGACAGGACAGGACACGTGCTGTGCTGCCAACTCCCTGCAGCGCTGCGGGAAGCGCTGGGATCTGAGCTCTGGTGGGGAGGAGGAGTGTGGTCCCCATCACAGGTGGGGTTCTTGGGGAGGCTGGAGGGGCAGGAGTGCACCTGCTCTCTGGGGGGACGTGGTGAGGTGACCTCCAGATGCTCCTCCAGCTCTGCTTGGCTCTGATAACACCACACCTGGAGCTAGAACCATCCACCTTGGCTGGGTTGGGTCACCTTCCCAGCGGAGCACAGCGATGGTGCCCGAGAGCCCACCCGTGGGGCCACCTGGCCGTGGGTCCCCCGGGGCAGGACCTCACACGAGTTATGCTAAACCCAGCGGCGCTCCCTGACGTGAGGCAGTTGATGTTAACGACCGGTCGCTGCAGCGATGGGCCCTGTGCGGTTTCTCCGTTACCTTTGTGTTTCCCGGGTTCGTGTTTTCTTTGAGCTCGTTTGGGCAGGTGTTGATTAAATAATGCACAGTAAACAGGACCTTTGCAGGCGTGCTCCTGGTGCACGTGGGTTTGCTGTTTGTGGAAACGCTCGTTCTCGTCAGTGATCGTGGTTTGAGACCTTCCGGTTGCCCAGTTTCTACTCCGTACGTTGATGGTTATGGGGTTTGTGCGGTTGGGTTTTAGTGGTTTGTGCTGCTCCGTTCCAATCCCGGCAGAGAACTGGAAGTGCTGTGTCACCACCGCTCCCGCTGCTGTCAGACACCGCCGGCTTTCCACGGGTAGGACCAGCCTCCTCTGGTGACCTGTTTCTGCGCCGGCTGGCGCTCGTTACGCCGCTCTCCGCTCCTCCCGTTCCTCGCTGATCGCTTCTGGCAGCGGCTTTCCCAGTTTTCCCAGTGCAGGCGTCCGGCTGAGTGGCCGTAGTTACACGTCTCTGCTTTTCGCTGCGGATCTCGGCGAAGCAGGAACCTTTGAGCTGAGGCGTGTTGGACCCGGCACCTCCCAGCCGCTGCCGGGCAAGCTCTGCGGCCGGTCCTCGCAGAGCTCAGGGAGGGCCGAGATCAGACCCCGCCACCGAGGCAGCGAGCTCCTGCCGCTCGGGTTTCACTCTCCTGTGCTCGAGCAGGAGGCGTTGCCTTTCCCCGCTGGTCGCTTCCCGAGCGCTGAACACGGGCAGTCCCGGAGCACTTCTGCCTTTTCTGCTCGATTTGTTGCCGATTTCACGGTCACGTCTGGCCGTGGTGTTACGCCAGCGTGTGCCAAGCCCTACGACTTGTGTTTCTCCCTCTCGCGGGCCCGGCAGCCTTGGTCTCCAGGCAGTGGGACGGCGCCCCCAAATATGCCGAAGCGGCAGGACAGAGACTTTCTGTCCAGGTTTTGAGGAGGTGCTGGCTCGGGGCCCAGATTGTTGCCGCGTTGGGAACAGCCAGTCTGGGTGTCTGTCCAGACAGCGCTCTCGGAGGGCCCGGCCATGGCCGTCGGTAGATCCATCTCTTTCCCAGACTCCGTTATTCATTCGTACTTTTGTCCCCCTGTGCTGTCCTCTCCTCCCTGCCAGCAGAATACTTGATGTTCTCTGCCTGGTCCCTGCTCCAGAACCCTTGCACTGGCCTCCTGCCCTGTGACCTTTCTCCCTCTCCAGCTCTGGTCGCACCTGGGGCACGGCGAATTGCTGCTGGAAGTAGTTTTCCTGGGGAGGCAGAGCTGGGTGGGGAGAGAGCATGGGGAGAACCATCTGGGTGCGTTGGTGCTGGTCAGTGGAAGGTGGTTCTGGGCTGGGCTGGTGGAAGAGGGAGCTTCAGGGCTTGTGAGCACAATGGTTTTCAGGCCCTAGGAGTGCACAGGATGGGCCAGATGGACAATCCCGATGGGGAAAGGGGGTGAATCAACCCCGCAATGCCCAGAACCTGCTCCAGCTCCTGAAATTGTCCCCGGCTCCACTGGACATCTCTAAGAAAGAACTGGAAGCAGGCAAGAGGACACGTGTCCCTTGTGAGACCTTTACCTTGGAGTGTTGATAGGCCCCTGCCTGTCCCAAGTGGTCCTTGCCCTGACCATCCCCCCGGCTCTGCTGCTGGTGGTGGAAGAAGGTCTGGAAGCAGCAGAACAGGCAGTGTCGGCTGGTGGTGGGGTTCGCTTCTGCTGCGTGTTGGCACTGTCCTTCAGCACAAGAGGAGTTGCCCAAAGGGAGTGATTTGGGACAGCAGAGTGTGGGGTAGGTCCCCTGGAGAATCTCGGCGTCAGGACTGGCGCGTGGAAACCCTCGAGAATGGTGGGAGAGGTGTCTGTGGAGATGTGCTGGGGTTGGTGAGGAGAGGAGTGCAGCCCTTCTCCTGCTGGTCCCAGGGAAAATGCTGTTGGGACGCCAACCTAGGGATGTTTTCTTCAGTCTTGATCTTTCTGTCTCTTCAAGGACCTGTTTTCTACAGAGGGCGGTGCTGGAGCAGAGCGGGAGGTGCCTGGGCCAAACAAAGTCTGAGACTCTTGACGCTTCTCTTCCAGGGCATTCTCCTCAAACGCAGCGGCAAGTCCCTCAACAAGGAGTGGAAGAAGAAGTACGTGACGCTGTGTGACAATGGAGTCCTCACCTACCACCCCAGCCTGCACGTGAGTACCGCGCTGGGGGGCGCGGAGGAGCGGGGCGCTCGGAGCAGTGTCCTCGCTGGTGGCTGCCCGCAGATGCCACAGAGGCTCTCGGGCAGGATTTGGCAGCACGTGGAAGCCCTGGTCTATGCCCTGGTCTGTTCCTTCTGCAAGTTCTGCGTTCTCCGAGTGCTCTGCATTCAGCAGAGCTGTTTCTCACCAACTCTGTAGGAGACCCCTTCCCCCTGGCGAGGCTCTCTGCAGGGCTGGCCGGGCTGGGGGAGCCGACAGCCACGTGCTCTGCACAGAACCACACGCAGCAAAAGCGTCGTTCTTCCCCGTGTCCCTTGCTCAGCCCGTTCAAGAGGGGCTGCTGCCTCCCTGCAGCCGGGGTGAGAGCAGGCAGAGGACTCCTCACCGCCACTGCTGATGGTGCCGTTTGGGTGTGGAATAATTTTCCTGGCTGCTAGGTATTGGGTAATGGAGATGAGGCGCCTGTGCGGAGCATGCCGAGCTGAGCCGCCGCTCGATGCAGCTCTGATCCTCTTCGCTGCTTGGTTCGGGCACGCAGCTGCCTCCCCATCCATCTCTGTCGCCTCCCTGCTGTGGGGCTAATGGCTTCTTCCCCACTCCCTCTCGAGCACAGTTTGCTGCTGAGGCTGCGCCACGGACAGACACACCTGTGACACGGGGCCACAGCGGGACGGCCGGGCAGCGCTGCCGGGCGTGGGGCAGAGCCCAGGCACAGGGCGGAGAGGAGCAAGAGGTGGTGGTCTTTGTGCTTCCTGAACGCTCCCAAGCCCTCGAATTGTCCCAGTCTCCTGAGACACGTAGGTGTTGGAGTGCCCCGAGCCTTTCTCCTTGTTTCTGACTCTGTGTCTCCTGCTCATGGGCTTGGTCCATCCTCACTGCGCTCAGGCGGTGCTCAGTCCTCCATGTCCTGAGCCACCGAGCCCTCTGACCCTCCCATCCTCGCCCTGGGAAGCCAGTCACTGCGTTTTCTTTCATAGAATCACAGAGTGGTCAGGGTTGGAAGGGACCCGTGGAGATCATGGAGTCTAAGCCTCCTGCCAGAGCAGGATCCCCTAGAGCAGGGGGCCCAGCAACGCGTCCAGGCAGATTTTGAAAGAGCTTTGAGAGCAGGTTGGGGTTTTTCTGTTCTAGTCTTTGATCCCTGTACCGTGCTGTGGTTCTGTGGTTCCCTAACTCCGTAACCCCATTTTTGGTCTTTACAGAACCGAGCCGGGGGGGAGCGGCTGCCGCCGCTGCCTGCCCTGCGTGTGTGCTTGCACGCGGGTGAGTTCATCCTGTTCCCATCAGACGCCATTATTACAACCAGAGCAATTTCTGGGAGGTTGTTTAACCGCCCTCGGATGCTGCTGCTGCTGCCACGCAGGAGGAGGTTTCTCTCCTTGTTACACCATTCCTTCCTCAGGGGGTGATCTCGGTTGATGTCACTTGCTTTCCCAGCCGCACGTCTGTAGCGTTTCGTTTCATTACCGCCTCGCTCCAAGCGAAGATCTGGTTTGTTTCCACCTGGTGCTACCAGTGATCCAGAGCCCGTTGCTAAGAAAGGTGCAAGATGGGCCTCTCCTCCCCTGGGTTCCACCGAAAGCCGTGAACCTTGCACCCATGATAGGTGCTGATTGCCCGGCGTGTTTACCTAGAGCTGGGGCTAATGACGCGTGGGACGCAGGGCGCTGAGACGCTCACGTCCCAGCATCTGGAAGGGTGCAGGGTCTACGCACATCCCCGTGGCGGTGCCTCACTGAGAACCAGGGAAAAGAGCCGCGACACTGGCCATCGTGCCATGTTTTGTGCCAAGAAGGGCTTTGGTGGGCTCTTGTGAGCAGCAGCTGCCCCTCTGCTTTCCCTCCCCTCCGGCTGGATGTCGTCTCTGCCATCTGCTTGGAGAGGGCAGATGCAGGAGGGAAGCCTGGAGGAAGAGGTGGTCCCGAAGAGGCTGTCCCATTATGTCCTTCCTCTCTTCCCCATCTTTTAGAGGAATCGGGAGATGCTGCAG
>WEIS01092834.1:16508-28078 GCA_013389965.1 Todus mexicanus
TGGGTACGATGGTCTCTCCTCACACAGAAACCTGTGGGTTTGAGATCCCCTGTTTGCTGTCCTCCCCCTGGCCCCTGGCAGAGCCGCGCTGCCCAGAGCACGTGCTGGCCCCAGCCTGGGCTCGGCGTGACGGCAGCCGCCTGAGGCAGGTGTCGTGCGCCGTGGCTGGGGGTGGCTGTCAGCGTTGGCCGGGGAAGGTGTTTTCTCCTGATACGCAAAGGGGAAGATGTTTTCTGAGGAATTCGTTCAACTCTGGTGCCTCCAGACATTGCAGCTGATGATGCAGTCACCGCGGTGAGTGCACTGACATGGTAACAACTCTCTGGGGTGACTTGCTCATGTCCCTGTGTGCCGCAGAGCGCGGGGTTTGGGGTCCGTAAAGGATCCGCTTCATCTTAGCGGGGACTCGACAGTCCTGCTGCCTTTGGGGCTAGTGATGGGACAGTTACTGGAGTCCAGTGGGCATCTCTCACCATGCTTTGGGCAGCTGGAGAGGGAGCACCTCAAAATCTGCAGTTCTCTGCCAGTGCACAAGGAAATCTTCAGAGGGCAGAGCTTTAGAGACCCGAATGATTTGCTGTCTTACACCAGCAGTGTCTGGGTAAAACCGGACCCTGTGTTTAGCCTGTGTTTAGAGTTGACAGCAGGTGCTCCATGGTTCCTTGGTGACCTGAGCCCCGCTGAGGGGAGCGAGTGTGCTAAGCAATGTCCACCACATGCACAGTCCTTACCCAGCAGCAAGAAAAGAAGTAGGAGATAAAGGGGAGGAGAAGAAAACCATAAACCACCTCACTGCCCTGCGCGTGGATAAAATACACACGTGCAGGACTCCAGTGGTGATTCCAAATAACCTCTGGAGAAGGCACAGAGAGTACAACGTGGAGCTAAAGGAAGTAAGAAGGGGGAAGGAGCTTTTATTTGCAGTGCAAGGGATTAGAAGACCAAGGGGATGCCAGGGGAAGTGCCAGCCAAGGGGAGCTCATCCGAGAACATTTTGGAAATGCCTTCCAGAAGCATCTCTCGCATGCCCAGATGTTTCCGTGGCACTTCTGCTGCCACCTACTCGTCCCGTAGGTTTTCTTTGTAGACTTTTTGCAGACGGGCATTGAACTACTTGATCCTCTGACATTAGAGAGTCTGACTCACAGAATTGTTCGGGTTGGAAAAGACCTTTAAACTCATTGAGTCCCCCCCTTCCCCAGCACTGCCAGGGCTCCACTGCCCCGTGTCCCTCAGCACCACATCTCCACGGCTTGGAAACCCCTCCAGGGATCAGGGGGACTCCACCCCTGCCCTGGGAAGCGTTTCAGCCCTGCCGACTGGTTGAACTGGGTGTTGCTGGCAGGGACTCTCCTGGACAACACCCTAGGGAGCAGCGCAGGCTGGCACATGGACTGGGTGCAGCTTTGGAGGAGGGGAGAGAGTTACTGTGTGCAGACCAAAGCTGGGTTATTCTACAGAATCTCAGGACCAAGAGCTGGTGGTGTCTGTGCGCACGTGTTCAGAGGGACCTCTCTCGGGGCCGGGCCGCTGCTGCCAGGTGACCTTTCCATGGTGGAGCAGCCCCATGGTTGGTATGGTGGGGGTCCAGCGTGCACCAGGCGAGCCAGGAGCGGGGTTCACCCCGGGGCGCGCTGCTGTCCCCCTCAGTACCCAACACTGACACTGGTTTTCAAGCGAGGGCCCTGATGCCTCTTGTGTTCCACTGTAGAAACAATCCCGTGAACGGCACAGATGTGGTCAGGGACAGCGATGAAGCCGTTTACCAGCTGGAGCCATCTCTCCATTGCCCAGGGCCGGAGGGTGCTGCATGTACATGCTCCCCTTCCGCAAGACTTGTCTGGGTCGAGTGTCCTACGTCAGGACAACGCGTGGCTGTGTCCTGCGAGAGGAGGAATCTCACACTGGATTCCTGGAAAGCCACAGACGTGTGGGGAGGTGGGACTCACCTTCCTGAGCGCATCTGACCAGAATATCCTGTCGCTTAGAGGAGAGCATATTGTGACTGATGTGCATGAAGAATATGTTAAAGGTATAAGCGGCACGTGGATGTAGATATAAAGAACGAACATTTCTTGTGGTTTATAAAGCGTTGCTCTCAGTACAAGAACCAGTCCAGAGGCGCTTTGAGCAGCACAGGCAGCGGCACCTCCACGAGCCGTGGGCACCTGGAGCGGGAGCGGAGGCAGCAGGAGGATGCCCCAGGACGGGTGGAGGGCACGTGGGAAGCGTGGCGCAGCGGAGGTGAGCACAGCTGGCGCTCAGCGCCGCACGGGCTGCCGTGGCTGGGGCGGTTCGCTCTCGGATGGATGGGGCAGGCATGTGGGTGCTGAACCCCGGCCTTTGGAGCTAGACCGGGGCGCGGACGTGAAGCGGGTGCTGGTGGGTGCTAAGACAGCGTTACGTGCTTGTACTCTTGGTAGCAGTGCCTTTCTGAACTTGGAGTGAAAAGTCAGATGGTTTAGCGTCGCTTGTGAATCTCTGTTGTACCGGTAAGTCCTCCTTCCTGCAGAGGGAAGATGAGCTAGGCTGGAAGGTTCAGGGTGTGTTGCACAGAGGTTACCAGTCCAAATGGTGCGGGAAGCACTGGCACATCTGGGCAGCAGCGCCCTGGGACGTGAGAAGGGAACCCCAGAGCGAGCAGCCAGTTCCTGGCGCGATCGAAAGGCCCTGTGTAAAGTGGGCACTACCTGGTTACCCTCTGGGGAGAAAGCTCCTCTAGCAGGCACCTTCCAAATGCTCCAGAAGGCAGCAGACACCCACGCTCGCAGGGGTTCAGCAGGGTGAGCCCTGCCACGGCTGCATCCTCCGCAGCGCTGCCTGTGCTCCTGGCACCGCTGAGCTCCTTGGTCCCTCCCTGTGCCTGTGCCACAGCCGGGGCCGTTCCCGGGGAAGGATCGGCTCCGTCAGCCACCAACGGGGCTCGGCGATGGGTCACAGGTGCCGGTTCACCTCCAAACCACTTGCGCCCCTCTGGTGTCAGCTGGAGCTTTTAGGGACAGTCCTGGTTTTAGGGACAGCTCTGCCTGGCTGGTGCTGGGTGCTGCTGGAAGGCGCCAGCCCTTAGGCTGCGTTGCCACGCTCACGGCTCGTGCTGGAATTGTCTTGACGGGCTCCGTCCTGGCACGTTCCAACCTTGGTGTCTTAACTTTGTGATAAAGATGCTTTTTCTGCCTTTAATGGATCTTTGTCGTACAGCTGAAAGGCCCGTCCTTGCCTGAGGAGCAGACCTTTGCTGCTTGTCTCGTCGGCAGATGTGTTCCCTCGCTCTGGTGAGGGGCTGGGCTGGCCGAGCACCGTTACTCTGAGTGAGCCTCGTGTGGGGAGGTGGGAGGCACCGTGCGCCGGGAGGGTGCTGAGCTGTGCCCTGGGTGCTGGGATGTAGGAACAGGGCGCTTGTTTCAGCAGCTGGTGGATGTGGCTCCTTTACCCCTGATCTCTGTGCTCTCCCCCTCTCCCACCAGCAGCTCCTCCTGGGCGCTGCTGGGCGGCTGGCGATGGGCAGCCTGGGCACAGAAAAGGTGTCTCAGGGCTCTGATTCCCCAGACCGGGCGCCAGGAGAGGCAGTTGCTCGGGCTGCGTAGGAATGGACACATGCCCTTATCCCGGTCACATCAGAGACTTCGAAGGATCCTTCCGTGCTTGTCTGTTTTCCACAACTAGAAGTAAGACCGCTGAAAGCACCAAGGTCAGTCCAAGCACCCGTGTGCCTGGGTTTCTGGGTCAGGCGGATCCTAAAAGGATGGCGATACCTATTAAAGGACTTCTCTGAAGCCCCTGGTAGAAGTTCTCCGCAAGCAGTGGGAACCGTGGAGGCTCCTGAAGTCTCAAAGGGAGAGCACAGGTGGGCGCTGGGCTTTGGAGGAAACTGAGAAAGGGTTCTTGGCAGTTACCGCTGGGTCTCCCCGGTCAGGTGAGGTGGTGCTGGCCGCGGCCCAGTGAGGGAAGCACCGCCGTTACTCTGCGTTCTGGCTTGGGGCTGTACGGGGCTCGATGCTGGGCACGCCAAGCCTGGGCACGCCAAGCCTGGACACGCCAAGCCTGGGCAGCTTCCGTCCCTGCGGCTGGAGCCGGCGGTGCCCGGCAGTGCCCCGGGCGAGCTCTGGGCATGGGACTCGTGAGGTGACACGGGCACCGTGCAGTGTCTCCGGGGCCAGGCGAGCCCAGGTGGCGTTTGGGTGGGAGAGGGCAGGAGGGGGATGTGCAGCTCTTGCTGCCAGAGCTTCGGGACGTGTTTTCTGGGTGGAAATGGTGAGCGTGGAGCCTGCGGCCACGGAGTCACCGCACGTGTGGCAGTGCCAGCGCAGGTGGCTCCCGCAGATCCCTGCAGGTCCCGTTCCCACTGGAATGTCACCTCTCCTGTGCTCTCCTTCAGGGCCCCGGCTGTACCTGTGCTGGGTTCTGCAAGGTCGCCCTTTGTGCTTCACTGCCCCATCTGTGTCTCGCTCGGTGCCTGTTCTGCGCGGGCAGCTCTTACTCAAAGTGCAGATGGGATGAAAAGGGAATTTTCAGTGGGGAAGGACAGATGGTAGCACAAGTAGAGTACGGGGACGGTGTGGATCAGCAGGAGAGGCTGGTCTCAGCGCAGCTGCAGCCCAAGCTCTGGCCTTGCAGAGGTTTGTAGGGACCTGCTCCACAGCAGCCGACCCAGGGGACAGGGCACGGAGCGCTTGGCCTGAACACGCCGTGGTGTCTCTGCTCGTGGTGACGTCTCGGTGCGGGAGCCTGAGCCTCGGTGCTGCGCTGCAGCAGGGTGGCGAGTGGGGAACCCGAGCGGCTGAACCCGGGGGAACCCGCAGCAACCGAGGAGCTGGAGTGGAAGGGAAAATCTGCAGAGGTGGCTGAGGTGGTTGTGGCTGCGCGCAGCTACGCGAGGCAGCGTTTCCAGCAGCAGAAGGCTGAGGCAGTGCAGATGCTCCAGCTCAGCCAGAACTGCTGAGCTGACACGGCAGCCCCGAGTGAGGGTTTCTGGCCGGCAGCGCCCGGGCAGCCGGGCTGGGTGGCGTGGAGATGGGGCAGGAGCAGACAAAGTGTGAGAGAGCTGGAGCGCGGTGTTAGGGGAGAAAGCTCTGCCCGTCTCTGCGGCAGGGCTCTCCAGCTCGCCGAGGACCACGAGCGCCCTGTGGGATTTGCTGCCAAGTGCTGCAGGAGAGCAGAGGTTGTGCCGGTGTCTCCGGCGTGGAGACCACGCAGCGTGAGCCCAGCTGGTCTCCGTGCAGGGGTGTGAGCTTGAGCTCTGGAATCTTCAGTGTTGGGTAGGAGCTGGAAGGTTGCTTGAGGTGCAGCGTCTTGGCTGGTGCTGGTCTTTGCTCTGAAGCACCGTGGGTCCCAGGCTGAGCTCTGGGCGCCTGCACGGGTTCACACTCTGCTGGCCAGAGTCACCCAGCCCCTTCCTCGGGCACACGCCGGAGAGCCCGGCACGTGTTGCACCCTCGGCCATGGTACCTGGTGGGGTGGTGGGGATCCTGTGCTGGTCTCAGCTGCTCAGCGGAGGACTGGGGAGCCCAGCCGGGGCTGGAGGTAGTGCTGGCTCTCTGTGCTGCTGCAGGATTTTTCCCGGGTGCGTGCCGATGCCCAGCAGCACGTTTTGTGGCCACTGCTGGAGCAGAGAGCCCAAGAACGTGTTTGCACCAGGCCTGGAGCCCCTCGCCATGGCCGGCCGGCGGTGCTGGGGGAGCGGGGCGGCAGCGGGGCCCCCCCGCCAGCCCCGGTGCCCCCCGATGCTCTGCCTCTGCAGAGTGAGGGATGGGCTCCCCCAGGCCGGGGTTGCTGAGCCTGCTGTGATCATGTCACGTCGGGCTCCGTCGATGTTAACATCTCATTATCTTTGTTACTGTAATTACATTATCCGCTGCTTTATGCAGAATTATTCTCCGAGGACTAATTGATGGATCCATGTTTAATTCATTAATCATTAGCATCAAATTCGACAATTACAGTGCACACTGATTGTGGAATTTCAAATGTAATGAGGGAAGAATTAACAAAGAAAAGGGAAAACCTGTTTCCCTGGCATACCGCTGCTCGCCGTGGGGGACAATGACATTGAGGGAAGAAGAGGCAGCAGAGAGCAGGGTGGCGCAGGTCGTGGCAGGCAGGAGGCTGGTGGCATCATCTCCTGCTTTCTGCTGGCTGTGGCTGCACAGCGTGGTCCGTGAGGTCAGAGCAGGGTCATTAATCTCCTGCCAAAGGTGGATGTTCGGGTGCTGGGGAGAGAAAGCCCAGCTCTCACTCCTGGGACAAGGTTGCCTTCCCCAGCCCGTGGCTGCAGGAGGGGCACATCCCACCCTGCTGTGCCGGCTTTCGGGACCACCAAGAACTTCCTCGGTGTCCACATGTGCTCACACACCTAACCGGCCGCTCACGGTGCGGCATCTTCCAGACGATCTTGCTGTCCCCATGATGTGCCCATTATCCCGTGGCTGCTCTGTCCCCTGCGTGGTTCCTAGGACCTGCTCGTAAAATCCCTGGCTGCCTGGCGTCTTGTTGGCGTTTCCTACTCCGAGCAGGATTCCAGTGGCTCTGCTCTTGGTTTTGGTGCCTGTGATCCGGGCGGCAGCAGGAGATACGGAGCCGCCTTCAGTCCTGCTCGGGCCCAGGGTTGGCGCGATGCCCCCCGAGCTGTTTCGGTACCAGGTGTGGGGATACTCCTTCGCTCCCTTCCTCCCTTCAGATGCACCCTGCAGGGTCTCCTTGCCGGTGGAAATGGGCAGCTTGTGCTTCCTGCTTTGGTGGTCTTGCCACTTTACTCGGTCTGTGGGTGAGAGGGGTGTTCCCTGGCAGCTTGCGTTGGCTCGGTTAGATGCCCGGACACGTTCCTGTGCAGCCCGGTCTCGGTGACCCTGCCTTGGCGTGGGGGTGGCACCAGGTGACCTCCAGAGGTCCCTTCCAGCCCCCATCGTTCTGTGACTCTGTGAGGCCAAAGCTGAAGGGTGAGGGTCTGCGTGTGGCGCTTGTCGGTGTGGGACCTGCACCCTTCCCGATACGTTCAGGGGTTGTTTGTAGTCTGCAGATGAAGCGGGGATCAGAGCTTTAGTAAAATTTATCTGTAATTAATATTTTCCATCATGAATCATGTATAAAATACTGCAAATTCGTATGTATATTATAAATATTATCAATTCACTATAATATTCACGTGGTTAACGTCTTAGGAATGTTTATCTGCCTGCCTGAAGCAGGAGGATGAATCCCAATGCAAGGCTGGAGCTGCTGCGTTTGAGGACTGGCGTTGAGAGAAGCTGGAAACTGTCAGGACTTAGAGGGGGGAGGAGGCGAGCATCGGGAGCTTGGGAGGGTGACAGGAGGCAGGAGAGCTCCGGCAAACCGTGTCTTGTGGAGGACAGGGACACGCTGGATCAGCCTGAGGCTTTGTTTGTGAGGCCGACTGGAGCTGGGATGAGTTTCGCACCTCCGAGCCTTGTAACTCTCTTCTCTCAGCAGTTGCTATTTCCTTCTGTAGAAGGAGAGCTGAGGCCAAGAGAAGGCAAAGCCAAAGTTGCCAAAAGCATCTGCTGGTGACGTGCCCCCAGTTTAGAGCCAAGAATTGTTGGTTTTTCCCCCAAGAACGTCACCATTTTTTGTCCCTTTGCAGCGAGGCTGTGAGCAGCAGGCTCTGGTTTCCCAGCCCTCGGAGCAGGAGGACCATTGTTCATGGCTGCTTTTGGCAAGTGTCGCTCTGAGCCACTCGAAGGGTGGTTCTGGGAACTCTGCAGCGGTGTGTGGGTTAGATCCTGTGTCCCCAGGGGAGGCAGAGTCATAGAATCCTATCAGAGCATCATTTGGGTTGGAAAAGACCTTCAAGATCGTTGAGACTAACCATTAACCCAGCACTGCCAATCGCACCACTAACCCGTGTCCCTCAGCACCTCATCTCTGTGTCTTTGCAACCCCTCCAGGGATCGTGGGGACTCCCTCGGTGTCCCATGAGAAGGACCTGCCGGTGCCACCGTGTCCTGTGGAGGTGGCCACCAGCTCGGTGAGAGCACCCAGGTGCCACCGCAGCCCTGGCTTTGCTCCGTGTCCCTGGGCGGGCTGCGCCCTCGTGTCCGGGCCAGCGAAGGAGCAGGGCTGCGCCCGTCGCCGTCGCTCCGACCCTTCTCCCCAGCGCGGGCTGAGCAGCACCGTCGGCAGCGCGGGCAGGGGGAGGCTGGTGGGAGGGATCGGAGCACGGGGGAGCCAGAGCCATCTCCCCACCCGGAGCTCCGGGGCCTGGGGCTGAGCAGCGCCGTCGGCAGCGCGGGCAGGGGGAGGCTGGCGGAGGGATCGGAGCACGGGAGGGAGCTGCCAGCGCTTCCCCCTCCCCGCCCCGGCTCTCCCTGCCCTCCCTGGTGGGAAACCAGAGATTGATTTTCTCCAACCCAACAGTATAATCACTAACCCTAATTAGAGATAATTACTGGGACTTGATGCACTTATTACTTGCTAGAACGCTAAAGGAGCTGTGCGTTGCAGGGCTGAGCAGGGGGAAAGGCCTCGGAGAAAGTGAGGAGGAGCAGAACGGAGAGGAAGGCAGAGAGGAGGCTGTGACGGCCCAAGCCCTGCCCGGGGACGGTGGAGGTGCCGAGGGAGGCCAGGTGGGCAGGCGGCTCCGTCACACCGTGGCCAGGCCCACCAGCTGCGGCTGTAGCTATCAGCATCCCACGTTTCTGAACATCTGGCTTGGGGGGTCTTGCACGGGGCACCTGGAAGAACAGAGAGGGTCTAATTAGTTACCACCTGCAAAAATCACCGTGTAAATGACTGGTCCCACGTTGCCAAGGAAGCCTGGGGCGAGGGGGTGGCTGGGGGTGGACTTGAAGACCTCTTCCAGAAAACCACTTGTCCTCTTCCCTGCAGACCACGTGTGTGCTGCAAGAGGGAGAGGGGCAGGGGAGCAGCTCTGGACGGGCACAGCTGGTGCCCTTCCTGCTGCCGCGCAGTCGCTGCCAGCTCATCCATTCCTGGGTGCAGGCTGCTCTGGGTCTCCCCTCCTGCCAGCTCATCCATTCCTGGGTGCAGGCTGCTCTGGGTCTCCCCTCCTGCCAGCTCATCCATTCCTGGGTGCAGGCTGCTCTGGGTCTCCCCTCCTGCCCGCTCTCCAGGCCTGTGGGGCTGCTCCTGGGACCTTCTTTCTGTGGCTGGACAGCAGGGTTCCCAGAGGAGGGTGCAAACCTCACCGCCAGCAGATCCAGCGTGGAGTCGTCCCGCCACGGGCTCGCTCTGAACAGCGCGGCGCTCTCTTCGTACCCTCACAGGGACCTGCGCAGAGCTTCCCGCTGCGCCTCGGTGTCTCCTGGTGCCGTGCACCGCGGGGGTTGTGTCGCCGTGTGCCCGGCAGCCTCTGGGCAGAGCCGGCAGGGCTGCGGACCCTGTGCTCTGGGTGAGTAGTTTCAGAAATGGAAGTTACATAAGAAAATGCGGCACGACCCGAGCGGCGTTTCTGGTCGCCGGCGCTCGTGAGCTGCGTGCAAACGCTGCTTTGTCATCGTTCGCTGCAGCACTTGTCCAGGTCCACGCTCCTGCCGCAAACCCAGAGGGTTCTGGGGCTGCTTCCCTCCTTCCTGCGGCTTTATACCGTCCTCAGCCTCCTGCATCTGGCTGTGAATGAACGGCAGCTCCTGTCGTTGGAACCCACCACGAGTGTCCATCTCCCAGTACCCTCGTGGGGATCTCTTCTGGATTCAACTGCGCAGTATCTCTCTGGTTCGTATTTTAAAGAGTGTTACTTGTGTATTTCCTGCAGCTTATGGCTCCAGGTTTCTGCAGGGACCGTAGGTGACACCTCTGGTCGTATCAACAGACCGAGGGGGGAGATCCCAAACAAGGACCAGTTTTCCCTCCTCCACTCCCTGCTACTCATTCCCAGCGCTTTGGTTCGTGTCTCTCAGAAACGGCTTCTGAGGTATCTCATTGTGACCTGTTGGAGAGTAAGGGATGTTTTTGTGGTGCTACTCAGTGAAGGACTTAGCCAGGACTAGAGCTTCCTCAGCCCTTTCGAATCCTGCTTCCCAGCAGCGATGCAGCCCCCGTGGAGAGTGCCGCAATTGCTGCAGCGGAGCGAGAAGCAGAGCGAACGCAAAGCTGAGATTTGGTAGGGGCTTGGGTAGGAGGGGTACCTTGGCTTGGCTTTACTGGTGCTCAGGCAGAGCAGAACTCGGGTCGGAACTGGGCGGTGTTAAACCCACACTCGTGCAGACACTTGCACAAAAAAAATGTATATCCGAGCCAATTTCACAGAGCCGAAAGCAATTATGAGCCAGATCATTTGGGAGAAGGAACTTAAACAGAAAAAAAATAGCGAGGCATAATTAGGAGTTTTTAAAGAACATTTGACTGGATACCAGAAAGTTAAGGTTGCTCTGCTTGGAAGTGTGTTAATCTGGGTTAGGAGGAGACACAAACTGCTCCCTCTCTGCCCGGGTAGGGAGGAATGCACAGGAACAAAAGGCGGCGGAGGGGAGCGGGCGGTGTTGTGCTGACTTGTTGTGTACATCTGCGGGTCTGTTTGTGTATAAAAAGCAATTAGAAACAACGGCAACGCACTGAAGTAATCGATAAGTATCGAGCAGAAGCTGAAAGCTCCAGCAGGGCGGTGGTTGGTAGTACCAGTGTGGTCCGGCACGGCCAGCTGGCACTGCGGGTGGAGGCTCTCGCTGCCACCAAGCCCTTTGCCAGAGCTCTGCAGACTCGCATCCGCCGCCAGTGATTAATTATGAGCAGCCCTCGAAGTGACCCTTTTGGCTTTGTGGGAAGCATTCCAGCTCCTGACGTTCCCAGACTTGCTCTGGTGACGGCCGCACAAAGGGCTCGTTTCACCGCTTTATCTGGGTTCATTGCTCGCGGAGAAGTCGTGCACCTTGTGCCTGCCCGGCTTCCCCCCACCGCGCTTCACGCCGCCCAGATTTAGGGAGAAACTTAAACACTTTGAGCAAATTATGCAGCTGCTGATGAAGAACTTGGAACAGAGTGACCAGTGAGGCAGGAACACCAGCGCACCGCAGCTGCTGGGCGCAGGTACCCACCGCCTCTCTCCACAGGGCGCTCGGTGTCTCGGCTGAGGAGACCGGCACTGCCCAGCACATCTGAGCCGCTTCGTTTGCAGCTACTGCTGAACCCGCCACCTCTGCTGCCCTCCTGCTTTCTGCCCTCCTCTCTGCCCTCCTCTCTGCCCTCCTCTCCTCTTGCATAGCTGCTTTACTTGGAAAAAAGACAAGTCTTGCATCTCAGTTCCTGCTCCAGCACAGACGCAGATGCTGAGCTGGGAGCAGCTCCCACATCCTCCCCGTCGCTTCCCCGGAGCAGCTCCTGTGTCCTCCCCGGTGCTCTCGCTGCTCTGGGCTCAGTGTGGCAGTGCAGCGGGGTCTCCTCCGCCACCACCGCTCCATGTGTCTTGGTGTTTCACTCCTCTTGTGCCCGGGTGAGCTTTGCTGAAGCGGTCGCCTTGTCCACAGCCTCTTCCTCGCTGTGTGACGGTATCTTCAGCCTGTGAATCAGGAGAACAGTCGCTGCTCATAGATCACAGCAAGTTCCTGGTCTTCAGCTTTCCCATATTCCGTGGAGACCCCCACACAACACACAAGTAAGAGGTG
>WEIS01092834.1:36740-61333 GCA_013389965.1 Todus mexicanus
TCAACACCCCCAGGTCCCTCAACCGCTCCTCCCCAGCCTCCTGCTCTGACCTGCCTGGTGCAGAGCCGACGGGCAGTGCTGCCATCGCCACGCGCGGTGCCCGTGCAGAGGCGAGTTTTGTGGCGCAGCCCCTCTGGACAGCAGCTGTCCACCGGGGTGACCTCCTGCCCCAGGAACCATCATGGCAGGTCTCGCCCCGTTCCAGCAGCAACACAAAAGAGCCGAGGTGCTGCTGCCTCGGCCCGTGATGCGGAGGGTGAGGTGTTGCCTCAGTGCTCATTGTGTCCCGAGTGCTGGTGGCTGCTCATCCACCCTCGGGTCCCGCTGCGCTGTGCTGGACCCCGGGCCCTGTGGGCCAATCCTGCCTTGCATTAGTGGTCCACAGACAGGGCCCTGGGCCAGCCGTGCCGACAGCCTGCAGCGTGTGAGGGGCCACCAGTCTGGCTGTCCTGGGGACCTCCCGGAGCAGCTGCGCAGCCCCATCACCCGGCTCATAGCTCGTGGTGCCATCCCCGCTGCGCTGGTGGGGAAAGCGGGGGCTTTGTAGAGATCCCGTCTGCAGAACTGCTCAGGGCTGCTGAGGAGGGGCAGGGGCCGACGGAGCTCCCGGAGCACAGCCCAGGACCCAGGGAGGTCAGCGGCAGCTCCCTGGGCTCCTGTCCCCTCGGCTGGAATGGGACTGAGCTGAGCAGAGCAGGGCTTATCTGAGCTAGGGCTGGGCTGAGCTGAGCCAAGCAGAGCTGAGCCGAGCAGGGTTGAGCAGAGCCAGGGCAGGGTTGAGCTGAGCCAGAACATGGGCTGGGCTGAGCTGAGGGAGGAACCAGGAGGTCCCGCATGAACCTGCAGAAGGTTTCCCGTGGTGAGATGGGGCCTGGAAGTCCTTGGGTGGGTCAGAAGAGCTCACCTCTGTCCTGCTGGGGAGCGAGGGGCAGAAGCAGTTTGTGATCTTGTCGAGGAGCGTGTCTAGTGCTCTGACCCCGCTGCCGCCCCGTCCCCACTCCACGGGACCCTGGCAGCCCCAGCTCTGGGGCACTAAGCAGAGCAGGGACGATCTCTGCTCCAGGAGCAGGAGGTGTCGGGCTCACCATGGCCTGGGGCGCGTTGGTGGGAGCTGCAGAATCGCCTGAGCCCTGGCGCTGCGCCGGCCGCGGGGCAGGGCGCCGGCAGAGCGTGCTTCGGCCCGGGGGACATCCCGGAGAGGAGAGCAGGTGGGCAGCAGAGGCAGGCTGGAGGCACCACGGGCAGCCTCTGACGAGAAAGTTCAGGTCCCCTGCGCCATCCAGGCTGGAGATGAAGGTACCTCGCACCTGCTCTAAGCACTGTCCTGTCGAGCAGTTCCCGTAATTTATATTTATAAAACCAGAGTCTGGTCTTATTAGATTTCTCTCTCTTAATTGTCAAGGGTGAGCTATTTCCCTGTGGATGAATAGCAGCAGAAACACCCTGCTGCTGTGTGTCAGGTGTGCTAGGAACCAGAGGTGGAAGAGCTCCGATGTCGCGTCCTCTCCCAGCCCTGCAAGGGGCTGGCGGCCACGCGCTGGACCCCAGCGTGGGGCAGCTCTGCCGCCCTCCCCGACCCGCTGCCGGAGGCTGGGCCGGCCACAGAGACAGAGCAAGGCCCAAACCGGAGCCAGTCCGGCCAAACCGGGCTGGAACGGGCTGGCAGAGCCTGGGCTGGGGCAGGAGAGGGGCTTGCCAAGCTCCCGCTGCTGGAGGGCGCTGCCCTTGTTACACGCGGTGATTGCTCTGTTAGTTTGGGTGCTGCGACACACGGCAACTGGAGGGTCGGGCTCGGTGGGAGCCCCCGGCTCATCGCGGAGGACCACGAGCTGCCTGGGCCAGACGTGGGCTGGGGGCAGAGCTGCCCTCTGTGCCCCGCGGCCGCTGGCGAGGCACGGGTGTATTTCGGAGAGGGTTAACCGTGCAGCGACGGCTCCTGCGCCTCGTTGCCTTCCCCGGAGTCTGCATTTTTATGCTGATTGGAAGCCTGCGCTGTGTGTGCTGCTGAAATTGAATGTCAGGCTTTTGATTTTGTTGCTGGTCTCTAATGAAATTTGACATTTAATGGTGAGTGCAGCGGCAGCGTGTGTGTGTGTGATCGGAGCTTGATTAGCGCGCTCTAATTGACAGTAATTAGGCAGCTCCCTGATTGTTTCTAATTCTGCTATTAATTGTAAGGAACAGTATGATTGAGGATAAATTTGGTGCGTTGCTGCTGGGGATGCAGCTTCTTCAGCTCCGTATCGGAAGCCTATTGAGACCATCATGCTCAGGTTCCTAAGTGTGGCAACCCCAGTCACCTCATCTGGCAGCGCGGTGCCGGGGGATCGGCGCCGAGCAGCGGCACTGCCGGTCCTGGGACCTGGATCTGCACTGGGGGGGGCAGAGCCCCTCCCGGGACGGTCCCTTCCCAAAACGCACGGTCACTCTTGTGAGGACCCCGCCGCTGAGCAGCGTGTGCAGGGAGGTGTGCTGGGGGTTCGGGCTGCCCCAGTGATGCTGCTGCGCTTGTCCCAGCTCCGTAGGCGCCAGCGCTGTCTCTGTGTGATCGCCTGGATGAGTCCGGGTGCAGAGCGTGTCCAGCCTGACCCTGCCCCAGAGCCCGACTGTGCTGGGGCGAGTGTGGGAGCTGCCCCACGCGGTGGGGCTGAGCCCGGTGCTGTCCTGTGCCGTGGGGCTGTGCTCTTGGGGCGGGCGCAGCGCTGGGGCTGGCCACAGGTCGCTTGGCTGTCTCTAGGAGGAGCAGACTGTCACTGCCGTGTTGCATATGACTGTCTTTATCTTTGTCCCCAGCCAACGGTACCGCCGATTCTCTCAGCTCCAGCCCAAACATTTCCAGCGCTGCCAGCCCGAAGCTGGAGCCGCCTCCATCGCCGCATGCGAACAGGAAGAAGCATCGCAGGAAAAAGAGCACGGGGACCACTCGGCCTGAGGGCCCCAGCACGGCAGCAGAAGGTAGGAAAGTCTTCTCCCTGGGGTCAGCTCCGCTGGCTCAGAGCTCCAGGCTCCCAGGAGTCTTGACGGGGCTCGTCGGGTCCTGGGGCTCGGAGCGCCGCTCGCCCGAGCGGAGCGGCCGGCCCTGCTCCGTCTGCCCTCGGCAGCTCATGCTGCTGGTGGTAGCAATGTGTGGAGAGCACAACCCACGGTTAAGGGGTTCCCAGCTGTGCTGAGGGTCTGCAAACGCTTTCTGCCACAAGAAGGAACCTATTTCTGTTGTCTGGTAGATTTGCCAAGCTTCCGTTGTTGAAAAGACCTGCGCTGGGCATCTGCCCAGCTGAGGGTCGTTTGGAAAAGTTCATCTGCTTCAGGAAACCAGCTGGAGCCACGTACACGTATAGATACACGTCGCTTTGCCTGTGCTGAAACTGTTGCTGGTTTTTCTGTTGAGGTATTTTGGTGTCTCTGTGTTTCTGGAGAGGGACCCAGAGCTTGGTGGGGAGCCGGCCGAGCGCAGGGAAGGGCATTCGGCTGTGAAAAGCCGTCCAGATTTGTCCAGGTAAAGATTAGCTTGGCAGCCGCGTTCTCCAAAGCCTGCGTCTGTCGTTAGCCTCTGTGGAAAAGTGATCCTCAGTCTTCCAGAGCTGACGTTATCCTTGGTCATCCTGTCCCAGAGCGCTCTGAGCTGTGGTGGTAAAGCAGAGTAAAGACCTGGTTCAGCTGGCGAAAGGCAGGGGAGAGGGGCCGAGCGCCGGTGTTTGACGCTGATGGCTGCTGCAGGACAAACCGGAGCGTTGCAGCCTGCACATGGGTTTGGTTTGTGCTGAGCTGAGCAAAGTGTGCGGCGACTGTCCTGGTGTCCTGCTCCAGGTCACAGGGCAGCCTGGACACCAGCCGCCCGGGTCTCCCCAGCAGAACACCTCAGAAATCCTCTCTCGTAGGAACGTGGTGATGGTGACGTGCGCGGGAGCTGGGCAGCTCCCTACTTCCATCCTTTCTGTTGTAGCGACCTTCATCTGAAAACCCCCGAGCGTAGGAGAGACTCCCCCTTTGCCGTGGCTGATTCCGGCATCTCGAGCATCGTTTGAGTGCGTAACACACGCTGGGCGCTCACAGAGAGCGAGCGGCGTTACCTCTGTGTGCGTGGTGTTAACAGCCGCCACTGACTCATCTGTGGGCAGGTGCTGGGATGCGTTGCCGCCCTTCCAGACCTCAGCTCTGGGTTCGTGGTTCTCGGTGATGTTTTCAGCATGTGCGGAGAAGGAAGTCTGGTCCTGCAGGGCTGGCCGGCGTAGCTGCCGGGGCATGAGGCTGGGATCTCATCTCACACGAAATTGATCACGGCTTCTTGGTGGAAAAGGTAATTAAATGTGGGAACACAAATGTGGACTAACCACTGCTCAGAGTCTTAAAATTAAATGAGTTGTTTTTCCCCAAGGTGCGTGCGATCCAGCCCCTGGCAGAGTTCCCAGCCCCCTGCGTCTGGGTGGGCGCAGCAGGCGATGGTCACTCTCCTCCTCCTTGGGTTCCCCATCCACGAGTCCTTCAGCCCTCCCAGGTTTCTGCCCTTCCCTAGGGAGGTTTTTCACACACAAGTTCACTCTTACCGTCCGTCCTTGTTTGAGGTGTCCTTGGCAGGCGGGGCAGCCGAGGCTGTGCGTAGTGGCGGTGGTGCCTTGCGATGTGTACGAACCCATCCCGATACTTTCTGTAATCCCCTGCCCTGGCCTTTGGCCGTGGGGGTGTGCTGGGCAGAGCTCTCACGCAGTCCACAGAGATATCCAGGCTCTGTCCTGGGCTGATACAGTTAATTTAGAGCCCTGTTGGGTGTTGGAGTAGCGTAATTTTTTCCCACAATGTGCATTGCTTTGCATTTATCTACGTGGAGCTTCCTCTGCCAGTGAGGCGCCAGTTACCCGGCTTCATTTGTCACTGCTCAGACCTTGCTCACGGCTGCTCCTCCTGCTGCCAGCAGCCTCTGGCACTGGAACCGGGAGCAGGAAATGTAGCAGAAAAGGGGAAAATCACTGTCCCCCCCAGTGATGGCAGTGCTGCCGCCACTGGGACACGTGGCAGCCACCGGGCCGCTCCAGCGCGGGGTGGGAAGGGAGCGGTGAGGACACGTGTGAGGAGTGAGGAGAGCGCGGCAGAGCAGAGGGGACGCGGCAGAGCAGGGCGGGCACCTGTGACCTGCAGTCCCACAAACCGCCCGACCTCTGTGGCGTCGGATCATGGGGTCGTTTGGGTTGGGAGAGACCTTTAAGCAATTTGAGTCCACCTGTTCCCCGTGTCCCTCAGCACCACATCTCCACGGCTTGGAAACCCCTCCAGGGATCAGGGGGACTCCACCCTTGCCCTGGGCAGCCTGGGACACGCCTGGGCAACCCTTGACAGTGCCCAAGAAATTGTTCCTCAGCTCCAACCTCAACCTCCCCTGCCTGCAGCAACTTGTATCTCCAGCTTGAATTCGACGGTTGGACTTGATGACCTTAAAGGTCTTTTCCTACCTAGATGATTCTATGACTCTGTTGATCTTCCCAGGTCCCAGTGTCCATCTTCAGTCAGTAACTGGGTGCAGTATCTGCTGGCTCAGCGCTGTGGTCAGGCAGGGGGAGCAAGAGCTGCTGCTCCCCAGCTGACGCTGGGTCAGAGTGGTCCGTGCAGCATCTTCCACAGGGGGTGTTGCATGGTGGGGTTTCTGCTTTTTTTGGCTGGCTTTTCAAAACCTTACCTCGTATTGATTTTTCGTCTAATCGACTATATTAGAAAGTTGATCCGGTTGCAAAACCCAGCTTCCAGAGGCTGGGTCGGTTCTGTCACCCTCATGGGTCGCTCTGCTCAGCACCTCCTGGGTTCCCACGTAGAGGTTGGCAGCTCAGTCCCGCTGTAGCCGGCCTGATGCTGCAGATGTGGAGCTGGATCACGAGCTCTTTCCAGGCAGCCGATGCCCTCCTGCCGTAGGTGTGATGGGCGCTGGGTCCGTGTGCCTGTGCTGCCTTCCTTGAGCTGCTCCCTTTGCCACTGCCCTGCTCCCAGCTCTGGGACTGCTCCCCACAGCTGGAACAGCTCAGGGCAGCGCAGCGGCTCGTCGGCAGCACCGGGCAGCCCGGGGCAGATGCAGGGGAGCGACCCTGGGACCGGTGCGTGGGTTGTCTGCTCCCTGGGCACCAGAACGAGCGCCGGGCTGGCGTCACAGCCGGGCCGCTGTCCTGCGTGGCAGCCGGTGTCACGAGTGGAAACTGGCAGCGAACAAATGAGGGTTAACAAGCCTCCGTGTAAGGTCCCATCCTGATGTCTTAATGGTCAGTGACTGGTTCTGAACACAGGGCTGAGCATTGCCCCTCGTCGTGGGTGCGACTAGTGACTTACACCGTGGGCTGATGTCCATAAGCGCGTCGGATTCTTCCGTGAATCTTTTTAGCTGCTTTCGAACAGTTACTGCAGGTTTTTCACAGCAGGATAATCGGAGCTTTTTGCTTCTGCATCGTCAATGTGGTGAAAGTGCAAAACTCGCTGTGCAGAGCGCCAGGAGAGCTCTGGAGGAGAGCTGCCCTCCCCGTGGTGCTCATCCCGCCCTGGAGGGGACACCTTGCGAGGGGCGAGGGGACAGCCCACCCACCGGCTGCGCTCCGTGAGCTCCCGCCAGCGCGGCCGTGCCGGTGCGGGGAGCGCTGCTGCTGGCACCGCCTAGAACCTCCTGCCAGGAGCCCTCCGCAGCTGGATCAGGCCGGGCGCGGCGTCAGGGTCAGCCCTGGGCTGCAGCGGCAGCTGAGCGTGGAGGAGCAGGCGCGTGGGCTGCGGCCAGGCTGCCTTCGGGGGCACCCAGCCCAGGGACGTGTGCGCGGGGCACGAGCGTCTCAGGTTAGCATCCTGGGAAAGTTGGTGAGGTCTGGGGATAAATTGCCATCAGTTTATCTCATTTAGGAGGTAATCAGAGCCAGGGACGTGCGGAGCAATTGAATCTTAGTTGTTCTGAAGTATCATAAATCAAACGAGCTGTTGCTTTTTTACATGGTCGCATGTTAAGGAGAGCGCCGTGTCAGGTTGCTAGGGAGCATCAGCAAACTATGGCAAGCGTGGTATTGGGCTGCCGGGGATGTCACCGAGGCGGGGAGAGCGGTGCGGGCTGTCAGGGAGCACCCACCGGCTGCCAGCCGTGGTGTCAGGCTGTCAGGGGACGTCGCAGCAGCCCCCGGGAGGGAAGCGCTCATCACCAAGAGCGTGTCGTTGTGGTGGGGCTGCGGCGTCAGCCCGTAGAGACCATCAGGGAAGTGTGATAGAGATCAAAGGCCAGCAAGGCGCTGCGGCTGCCAATGCCCTGTCCTGCCACAGCCGAGCCCAGAGCCCTGCTGCCGCCCTGCTCCTCTGTGCCTGGGACCCGCAGCTCCCGCTTCGGCAGCCGAGAGGGCGCAGGGAGCCACCACCAGGCACGTCTGACGGCGGGAGCACCTTCGCGACGCTCCCTGCGCCAGCATCCCCACGGCTGCCAGAGCTCCGGGGATAATGAACTTCTCATGTGCTTAAAGAGTGATGCAGGGTGCATGGCGAGAAGCTGACAGCCCCTTAATGTGCTTCTCAGTGGCGGCCAAACGACGCGGTTTTGTCTTTGTTTTTTAGTTTTAAAACCCACGGGAAATTGATGGCCAGTAAAGAGTTGTGTTGGGGCGATGTGCGTGATTAATGCCAACTGTCAGGGGCTGTCGGAGGCCGATGGCGGCGAGCGGGGAGCGCGGGCTGAGCCGCGCTAACCAGATTGCTGGGGATTCCAGCTGCTATTGCTCAGCTCCCGCCTGCCCCGCGCAGTTCATGTCACCCATGCGCTCTCTGCCGCCAAGCCTCTTAATTCTGTGCTAACGAGTCTCTGCTGCTCGTTACGGACCCCGCCAGCTCCCTGCTCTGTCCCGGTGGGAGGAGAGGAGCCTGTGCCTGTGCTTGGGCATCACCACGCTGCGGCCCGTCCCTGTCTCCATCAGCTCTGCACCCCCGTCCTCCTGCGGGTCCTGGGGTACCTCACACAGCTCTGCGCTGCCCCTCTGAGAGACCCTCGTGTGCGCAGCCGTAACCGGCCGCCGCGCCTGCTGCCAGCCCCCGCGGGCTCTGTGAAGCCCGAGCTGCCCGTGCAGTCCCTCCTGGACCCGTGGCGTGCCCCCAGTTCCTGCACACTCCCTGCGCGGCCTTTCTGCTGCCTTCCAGCCCCGCTGCGCTGTGTGCAGCCCACGCTGCACCCCGCATGGCACCCGCACCCCCAAATACACAGAAATGGCTCTTGGTTCCTCGCAGTCACCCCCTCCGCACCTCTCCGTGTACCCCATGGTGGGTGTCTCTCGGGAGCACCTTCTCCTCCCGCTCCACCGCCTTTGCTGTCCCTCTCCACACCGAGGAGCCCCCGGTGTGCCCTCGGTTGTGCCGCCGTTTGCCCGTCTCCGCCGGCATCGCGGCGCGGAGCCCTCCCCACCCTGCTGCCCCCAGCCCGGCGCAGGGCGCCGGGGACGTGCCTGGGGCACCCGGGGGTCTGGGGCGCCAGGACAAGGCGCTGCGGGGTCTCCATAGCGATGCTCCTGCCGCGGCTCTCCCGGCGGCGCGGCGCGGCGCGGCGGAGGGGGCCTGTCCCCGTTGCACTAATACAGGTTAGGAATATTGGGTTTAATGATCTGCAAAATGAGGAGGCAGCGAGCTGACATTTACGAATGGTGCCGCATCCTTCTCTTCCCAGACGCCTGCTAATTTGTTGATATCCCAAACACCTCGTAATGATGTGGCACCGTGGCAGCTTGCAAACAAGCGCCCTGGGGCTGCGGGCCCACCGGCTGCCCTGCTCCCGGACCCTCCGCACGGACTGGGCGGCCGGAGAGCGGAGCTGTGAGACGGGGACTCCTGGCACCAGAGGCAGGAGCAGCCCTGCGTCCCCTGCCCGGCATCCCCACCCGCTCTCTAGGCATCCAGAGGCGCCTCTGCTCCGCCAGCTCCGAGTGGGAGCGGGGATGGGAGCAGGAGACGGGCAGTGCGAAGGGAGAGACTGGGTGTGACTGGGAGCCAGGGCGCAGGAGAGGTGGCAGAGGAGGCTTCTGCTGCAGAGCGGGGCACGGCTCGGTGTGCTGGTGTCGAGGGGGATCCTGCTCCTCCTCCCGGGACCTGCTGGGGTGTGTTCTGGAGCTTGAGGCACAGGGAGCAGCCCGCCCCGCACTGCTTCTTGTGCTCTGAGCTGTGGGGGTCACCGGGGCTACGTGCGAGGGCCGTGGGCAGCCTGACCCCCTGCAGCTCCCTGGGAGCACACGTGCCGGGGGTTTCATGCTACACCCCGGGGAGAAGCCGGGTGTCCGTGGGGAAGGAGGTGGGAAGTGCCGCTCCCTTGACTCCCCATCGAGGTCCCTGCGGTGGGGCCTCTGGGCTGGGCTCGTCTGCACCGCTGCGGTTGGTGCTCTGAGCCCTGTGCAGGGCAGGACAGGTCCCTGCGCCCAGCCGCGTGCTGAAGCTGGGCTGTTTTCAGCCACCCCTTGGTGCCCAAAGCTGCGCTGCCTCCCACGGAGAGCAGAGAAGGGCCTTGGCGCCAGCTGTGAGGGCAGCACACCCGGGACGCCGCTGCTCCCCTTCCTCCCGGAGCTGCCGCTCCTCTCCCGTATCTCCTTCCGCAGGGGTCGGTGGCTGCGTCACCTCTCGGCTGGGCGCCTGGGCTCGTGGCGCCAGCGCTCTGCACCACCCTGGCTTCGTGGTGGACTCTGCCCTTACCCTCTTCTTCCACCTCCCGCCGGTTCCCGGCCGTGCACGCAGGATGTGTCCGATGGGGGCCGGTGAGGGGCGAGGCGGTTGCTGGTGGGGTCCGAGCGCTGCGCGGCCCCGGCCTGTCCCGGCCGCTCTGCGGTGCCCTGGCTGATTCTGCTCTCATTTGGAGCGCTCATCGCTGGGCAGCGTTGGAGCTGGGTCAGGGGGTTAACGCCCATTAGCAGAGCCGGCACGCACCGAACTCTGCTCAGCGACTCTTCACGGAGCTCAGTCTTTAAAACATCATCAAAAGATCATCAAGAGAGAGAGAGAGACAAGCGCGCTCGTTTCCACTGCCCACTAATTCTAATGGAGCTGGCGTAATGGCCTCCCACCCGCGCGCCCGCGGCAGCCGCGGGGCCGGGGAGACGGGCTCTGCCTCTGGCCCGGGGATAACCCCTCTGCTCCGCGCTCCTCCCTCGGGGACCTTGGCCCTGTCGAGTCTGAGCTGGTGAGCTCTGGGGCTCTTCTGGCCACCCTGGCCACGGGGAAGGCGCTGCGCCCAGACCATCCCAAGACGCTGGGTCTGTGTGCTGTTTGCAGCTGCTCTGAGTCCTCGGTCCCCTTCCCAGCTCTGCCAAGTCCTGCCTGGGAACCCGGGGGTGCAATCCCGCAGCTCTCCTGCCGTCCTGCGCCACTCAAGCCTCCAGAGACCTCCGACCCCGTAGCGCCGTCCCGTGCTGCTGCGCAGCCAGGGAGGCAGCGAATTTCCCTGCGAGAGGAGCCGTAGTGCGGAAGAAAAGCTGCCGGCCTTTGTTAGCTCTTGCCGGGCTCTGCCGAGAGCAACAGGCCCTTTGTTCGGAGAGAAGCGGGAATCCAGGAGGCACAAAGGAGGAAGGGGAATGGAGGTCCTGCAGCTGGTCTGACTGGGACCACCGCCAGGGCTGGGACTGGGCAGCCCCACGGCTCTGGGGTGCCCCAGAGCCTTGGCGGTGGGAAAGTCGTTGCCGATGGGTTTGGAGCCCCAGAAGCTGCAGAGCCTTGGGGCGGGCAGGCGCTGCAGGGCAGGACCTGTCTGCCTCATCGCTGCTGGTGCGGGAGGGCTCGGGCTGGGATTCCTGCCCCTGAGGTTGGTGGGGAGCTGCTGAGCAGGCAAGAGGAGGGAGCAAGGATGATGGAGTCGTGTGAAGTCGTGGCAAGAATCCTCCCCGTGTCCCAGGGACTGTGTCGACTGCAGCCTGCTGCTCCAGGAGGCTGGGCTGCGGATCCGTCACTGGGACGGTGGGAGAGGTGGGGGCAGCTGATTGCTCACACACGGGCTGGGGCTGGGCAGGGGCTGAGCAGACCCAGCTGAGAGCGGTGGTGGAAGATCCTGTGTCCCCGGACTGCTGCCATCGGTGATCGGGTGCTCCCTGCCGCGTCCCGGGTCTGGCAGGGCTCGCAGAGGCTGGCGCTAGGTAGCACGGAGGTGGTGGCTGCTGGCCGGGGTGTTGCCTGGTTGCCTCTTCTCCCAGTATCCAGAAGTTGCCAGCGGTATTTTATCCCAGGATCTTGGTTTTGAGCTGGGATTTGGTGTCTTTGAAGCGTCTGCAGCGAATGTCCTGAGGGCAGGAGGCAGGTTGCCTGCAGGGAGCTCCCTGAGTGGGGCCTGCAAGGTCCCTTCTGTGTCTGAGAGCTGGGGAAAGGGCAGAGTGCTGGGCAGGCGTGGTCCTGGTGAGGCGAGTGTGTGCAGAGAGGGAAGAGCCCCGCAGCGGGGCCGACTGTGGCACCCTCCTGACCCCTGGGGTTCCTCATTCCCAGCAGGAGAGAGGCCTCTGCAGACACCTTTCCCCAGAGGAAGAGTCCCAGACTGACTCTGGGGTGGAAGGAGTGACAGAGCCTCGCCGTCTTGCCTGGAGAGGCAAACCAGTCGGTGCTTCACCTGGAGAGCCCATCGTACTGGAACCATTCGACCCTCCCGAGGGTCTCCTGGTTGGAGACCAAGCCTGCGTTCCTGCCCCAGTCCATCTCCTCAGCTCTGCTGATCTCTGAGCCCCCGTGGCTGCCGCTGGGCTCTGAGCAGGACACACCACGAGGTGCTCAGCGATGGCCAAGGGCTGGCGTCCCGTCGCTCGCGCTTTTAACCCCTGCGAAATGCAGGACCCTGACCCTGCTGCGTGCGTGGCACGACGCTCTCCACCATAGCAGCGTTTTCCCCTCGGGCTGCTCTGGGGTGAGCGGCTGCCCGTGATGGCAGGAGATCCCGAGGGCTGGGTGCTGTGCCCGCTGCTTGTCGGTGCAGGTGGTGGTGCGGGCGGAGGAAGCGCGCGCCTGGAGGAGCACTTGGGGAGAGGAAGGGCTGCGCTGTGCCACCCCCGCCGGAGCTGCTGCCGCCAGGAGCCTTCCCAGGGCCGCACCCGCTCTCCGTGGACACCCAGCACCCGGTGGCCCAGCGGCAGCTCCGGGTGGCCCTGCCCTTGGCAGGACCCAGCTGGTGGCCCCTGCACCCAGTCGATAGCGCTGCTGGGGGCTGCAGGCTGCAGCAGATTCCTCAGTCCCTGCCCTCCGCGGGAGGAGACTCCTCTGGCCGCAGCTTGCAGAGGAGAGGACCCCTTTTGGACCTCCTCCAGACCCCTCTGGTGCCCTCCAGATCCCTTCAGACCCTTTCAGACCTCTCCGGACCCCCTCCAGATCCCTCCAGGCCCTCTCCAGACTCCTCCAGACTCCTTTTGGACCCCTCCACTTGCCTCCCCCCGTGCCCCCGGCAGGCACAGCCCCTGCCAGGCCAGTGGCCAGCACGGCTCTGCCGACCAGGCTGGGCCCCTCGGCCTCCCGGCTGTCTCTGGAGCTGTGCAGTTGACTCCCTGCTTTTAATAGAGAGCTGGGAAGGCACATTATGGAGATGAGGGTGTTATTTGCATAACGCTAATTAGGTAATTACAAATCATTTTGCTATGAGCTGAAGCGTGTGCTGTGACATAACGTTTATTAGTCATTCCATTCAGGCCCCGCTTAGTTAAGTCATTTACTGCACTAACTACTGAAGTTGGCAATAAAAGGTAAACGCTGGTGCTGGGGTGCGAGGCTGAGCTGGGGCTTCACCCCGCGGAACCCGGAGGGCCCCGCGCCCGCTCGCTGCGGCCCGTGGCGCGGGCTGGCGGGGCAGAGCCCGGCCCCGGCAGCACCACCACATTTCCAGCCTCGGTTTTCAGCAGGCTCTTGGGTGTTTTCTCTGAGGTGCAGAGGGCTGAGGCGCTCTCAGAGGTTTCTGCGGCCCCCCGTGACTCTGCTGCTGGCTCTGCCACCAGCCCAGAGGTGCCTGTGCTTAGACACCCACCAGGCAGCCTGCACTTGTCGGGGTGCAGATGCTGCCGGTTGTACCCAGCCCCTGAGCGTCCAGTGTCTGAGCAGCCCTTGGGGCTCACCAAAAATACCCTCCCTGGAGACCAAGTCAGGAATTTGTCCCCAAACGTTTCACAGGCAGAGAAATGCTTTAATACCTCGGCTGTGTCTTGTGGGGTTGCTGGTGGACCCCTTCCCTCCCTGACCCGCGTCATGTCGCCTTTCTTTTCCAGAACCAGATGAGCCATTTGAGTTCATTATTGTGTCCCTGACGGGCCAGACGTGGCTTTTCGAGGCCTCAACGTCAGAGGAGCGAGAGCTTTGGGTCCAGGCCATCGAGAGCCAGATCCTGGCCAGCCTGCAGGGCTGCGAGAGCAGCAAGAACAAGGTGAGAGGCCTCGGCCGAGTTCTGCTTTGTTCCGTGCATCCGTCCCTGTCCCTGGGCGGGATCCCATCCCAATCCCTCTGCTCCCAGTCAGGGTTAAATCCCATCCCTGGGGTTGTGCTGCTCCCCCATGAGTTCCCTGGCACCTCCCCTGCGCTCCTGGTCCTCTCCCCAGCCTGGCTTCGGCGCCTCGGAGCTCTCTGCATCCCACCAGGGCTGGATCTTGAGCTCTCTGCATCCCACCAGGGCTGGATCCCGAGCTCTCTGCATCCCACCAAGGCTGGATCCTGAGCTCTCTGCATCCCACCAGGGATTGATCCCGAGCTCTCTGCATCCCACCAGGGATGGATCCCAAGCTCTGCATCCCACCAGGGATGGATCCTGAGCTCTGCATCCCGCCAGGGATTGATCCCGAGCTCTCCGCATCCCACCAGGGATTGATCCTGAGCTCTCTACATCCCACCAGAGCTGGGTCCTGGGCTCTCTGCATCCCACCAGAGCTGGGTCCTGGGCTCTCTGCATCCCAGCAGGGCTGGGTCCTGGGCTATCGGCTCCCTTCATGGGCAGCACTTGCCTATTTGCCCTGCTCTTGGCCCATCACCCTCTGCTCCTGTGAATCGATGTTCCCTCCAGACCCTGTTCGCTGGGAGCCCCTCGTGCGGCAGAGCCTGCAGGGTGCCCGCTGCGGTGAGGGGCTGGTGGCTCCCACGGGCTCCCGGGGTGCTGGTGAGAGGGCCCGAGGTGGGGCAGCTGGCCCCCAGTGACCGTGGGTTTTGTTTCAGGCTCGGCTGGGCAGCCAGAGCGATGCCCAGGCCATGCAGGCCGTCCGCACTGCCCGTGGGAACAGCTTCTGCGTGGACTGCGATGCTCCCAGTAAGGAATGCTGCACTGGGAGGGGGGTGCTCACCTGGGGAGGGGGTCTCCGCCCCAGCCACCTTCTCTCTCACCCCAAAGAGACCTGTGCTGCGGGGCTGTCTTCTCCTCTCCTGCAGTGGACCCCTTCTTCAGGGATGGGCGACTGCCCCACCTGCCACGCTGGTCCACGACCCCTTAGTGACCAGCCTGGGGTCCTCGCCTCTCCCTGCTGCTGGGACGCTGGGCTTGGAAGGTGTCTGGCGGGCAGGTGCCTGCAAATATGGGTCTCCTGGACCGTAGGAGACAGACTGGTGAGTCCGTGCTGGTATTAACTCTCCCTCGCTCATCTTGCCACCCTCAGATCCAGACTGGGCAAGTCTGAACCTGGGCTCCCTCATGTGCATCGAGTGCTCCGGGATCCATCGCAACCTGGGCACCCACCTGTCCCGCGTGCGCTCCTTGGACCTGGACGACTGGCCTAGCGAGCTCCTCATGGTGATGACCGCCATCGGCAACGCCCTGGCCAACGCCGTCTGGGAAGGAGCGGTGGAAGGCTACCCCAAACCCACCCCCGACAGCAGTCGGTAAGGACAACGGGGAGCTGCAGAAATGCTTCTCGAACAACCACGCCAGGAGGTTGGAGGGCACCACGGGAGGTTGGGAGCAACCACCCAGCCAGAGAGGAGCGCAGGAGTCCTTGAGGTGCTCCAGTGTTTGGGGTCCTGCCTCCTCCCTGGCACTGGAGAGCCTCTCCCGCTCCTGGTGGGCCAGCAGAGCTTCGTGGCTGGCCGTGGCCGTGTGGTGACTGCCGGAGCCGCGGCCGGCTCCAAAGCAGAAGGGGTTAACAGCGATGGCTTGGCAGCGTCCTGTGGGTCTCCAGGGTGCGTCCCTTTCAGGCCCTTGTCTGTCCCTATCGGAGCGACTCTCCTGTCACTCATCCCAACAAGAGCCCATTCTGCGGCCGCCTTATCGCCGGCAGAGCGGGTCAGGGGCCGGCGGCAGCGAGCATGCTCCGCGCGGGGCATTGATGGCCGCCCGCCAGATGCAGATGGATAGAATGGCAGCAGATAGCGGCGCCACGGCACGCATCGATCGCCCGGCCCCGCGGCCCCAGGCGGGACGGACGCTGCCGCCGCCTTTGTTTGCACCGGGCAAGACGGCGGCAGCGATAAGGTGCCTCCCGCGGCACCGGCCGGCGCGTGCGGCAGCGCTAACCTTTCCTCGCCGCTGGCCACGGCCCACGCGCAACATGGAACAGAGACGGTGCCCACGGTGCCGTGCGATGGGCACACGGGAGAGTGGCAGCACTGGCACGGGGGTGCAGGTGTCCCTGGGCACGGTGACGGTCTGGGCACGGGACGCTGCTGCTGCTGCCGTACGCGCCTGGGCATAGGGGAGCTGAGAGGGGGTGCAGTGGGACAGGGGGACGGTGCGGGACCAGGGCAGGGAGCGTCACCTGCACTGGGGAGGCCGCCCCTGGAATCCTGGGCTCAGCTTTGGGCCCCTCCCTCCCAGCAGGACCTGGAGGGGCTGGAGCGTGGCCAGAGAAGGGCAACGGAGCTGGGCAAGGGGCTAGAGCAGGAGGCTGGGGAGGAGCGGCTGAGGGACCTGGGGGTGTTGAGCCTGGAGCAAAGGAGGCTCAGGGGAGACCTTCTGGCTCTCCACAACTCCCTGAAGTTCATTCAGGAGCTTGGAGCCAGGGGGGGTCGGGCTCTGCTGCCAAGGAACAAGCGCCAGGACAAGAGGAACCGGCCTCAAGTTGCCCCAGCCAGGGGAGGTTGAGGTTGGAGCTGAGGAACAATTTCTTGGGCACTGTCAAGGGTTGCCCAGGCGTGTCCCAGGCTGCCCAGGGCAGGGGTGGAGTCCCCCTGATCCCTGGAGGGGTTTCCAAGCCGTGGAGATGTGGTGCTGAGGGACATGGGGCAGTGGTGCCCTGGCAGGGATGGGGAATGGGTGGATTTGATCTGAAAGGTCTGTTCCAACCCAAACACCTCTGTGACTCTGTGGCGCGTTGCAGGGTGTGCAGCAGGGCTGTGCAAGGCAGGCCTGGGTGCGACAACACGGGGCACGTTTGGGGTGGCAGTGCCTTGGCACGTGGGGCCCAGGCAGGTTGTCCCACCTGTGACAGCGGCAATGTCCCGTTGGCAGGGAGGAGAAGGAGCGCTGGATCCGGGCCAAGTACGAGCAGAAGCTCTTCCTGGCTCCGCTGCCCCAGTCGGACATCCCGCTGGGGCAGCAGCTGCTGCGGGCGGTGGTGGAGGACGACCTGCGCCTCGTGGTGACGCTCCTGGCCCACGGCACCAAGGAGGAGGTGAACGAGACCTACGGGGATGGCGATGGGCGCACCGCGCTGCACCTCTCCTGCGCCATGGCCAACGTGGTCTTCACGCAGCTGCTCATCTGGGTAAGGCAGGACCCCGCGGCCTCCGCCACGGAGCGTCTGGCCTTATCCCAGCGCTCCCCCAGGTCTTGGGACACCCCTTGTCCATCCCGTTCCCGTGGGTTCCCCCGTGTGCCCCCTGGCACTGCCCTGCCTCACCTCCCATCTCCCCTCTCCCTGCCCACCCCAGTTCCGCAGAGCCCCCCCCTGTCTCTGCCGGTGCTCTTGCAGTGCCGCCCCCGTCCCCGCAGGCCCCCGGCCCCCGGGTGCCGCTGACCGGCTGCTTTCTCTCCTGCGCAGTACGGGGTGGACGTGAAGAGCCGGGACGCTCGGGGCCTGACCCCGCTGGCCTACGCCCGGCGAGCCGGCAGCCAGGAGTGCATCGACATCCTGCTGCAGCACGGGTGCCCCAGCGACGGCGCCGTCACCACGCTGACCCCCAGCCTGCCCCGCCGCAACGCCAACGCCAACAACAACGCCTGCGCCGTGGCGCCAGCCGAGCTCGGCTCCAGCCCCGGCGCCGTCTAGCTCCTCACGGGCCCTCCGCTCGCCACGCGGCCGCCGTCGAGCCCTGCCAGGGGACTAAGGCCACAGGAGCGGGACTGGGCTGGGCCGCCTGCCACGCTCGGCCCCCGGCGGGACCCCCGTTCTGGCCGGGGGCAGCCGGCAGCCCTCAGCCTGCACCTCTCCCCGGACTCTCCGGTGCAGCCGCAGAGGGGCTGTGCAGAGCCGGCGCTGGCAGTGTGCGGAGGGGCTCCCTCGTTGTCGCTGCGATGGAGGGGCTCTGCGACACCCCGTTCATGACCGGTACAGGGGGAGGAGAGGCAGTTTCTCTGGCCCCCCGCACACACACACACACGCGCAGATAACGCAGGGGCTGGAGGCGGTTCAGGCGTGTGGCCCTCCCGGCGCAGCCGGTGCTCGGGAGGGTGGTGTCTGCGCCCGCTCGCCTCAGCTGGGGCAGTTTGGGCCCGTCCCTCCTGCCCTCCCACCGGCCGTGCAGCCCCGGTGCGGGGGAGAGGTGGGGACAGCGGGAGGTGCGTGTTTCTGCCCCACACCCCCAGCTCCTCGGTGCTTCTGGCCGCTGCAGGATCCGCTCGCCGGTACCACTGCCCGCGTGCCGATGCAAAGGCAGCGTCCCTCCCGCGCAGCCCCTGGACAAAGGCCTCTCCAGCCTCCCTGGTGACCCCGAGGGGAGAGGATGGTCGCCCCGGGATCCCCCGCTGTGTCTGTCTGTCTGTAGAGTCACTGTCCTGCCAGGTTGAAGCCCCAAAGCCATACACAGTGTCTCCACCAGAGCATCCCCGCTGGCTCCCGCTGCTGCCCAGGCGGGGCTGGTCTCCGGCTGAGCACAAGGAGGGAGGAGACGAGCGTCTCCCATCGGGTTTGGGCCAGGCCTGCAGCCGAGCGCTGGAACCCCGCGGCTTTGGACGCTGCTGTGGAACGTCTCTGTCACTTGTGTATAAAATGTACATTGGAAATATTTATATGGACACTCTGTATATACTGTTTCTTTGCCATGAGTTGCCCTGTGTGTGTTATCTGCAGCCAAGGAGATAAAGGCCAATAAAGCAACAAACCTCCTGCCGGGCAGCGTCTCTGCGTGCGCCTGTCGGGCACCCGGCGAGGGCTGCTGGGTTGCCATCCCAGACTGACACGTGCTCAGCCCCCTCTCCTCCAGCTCGGGAGCTGGTCACAGCAGCCCTGGGCTGAACTGGGCCCTCGGTGGGCGTGGGAGGGTGGTGGGATGGGGACGGGAGAGGTGTCGCCTCGGGCGCTGCGGGATGGGGCAGGGACACGGCCCCCGAGGGGTGCAGGGTCAGAGGTGGGCACAGAGGGGTGTGCGCTGGGCAGGGCACCTGCCGGGCCCGGCTTGGAGATCGAGGGGAGGCAGAGATGGTCTGGGAGTGCTGGTGTCCTGGCGAGCGAGGAGCCTGGGTGGTTTGCTGCAGCAAAAGGATCACTGCAGAAGCCAGAGGGTCATGGAGTCTCGAGGTGCAAACATCCCTCCAGGTAGGAGGGGAGCCGTGGGTCTCTGCTCCACCATCCCTGACCCCACGTGCTTTTCCCAGCTCTTGGCCGAGCAAGGCCCTGGCGCTGCTGACTCTCTGCTGGCTGCACCCAAGGCCACCCAGTTTGGGGCTCCAGCATCCCCTCCTGCTGTGCCTGGGGCTCGGCTCCGCACTGCTCCGGGACCAGGCACGGCTCTGGCTCCCCAAGCCTGCGTGGCAATGCTGTGCGAAAGGAGGTGCTCCCCCAGCACCTCGGCTGGTACCGCTCAGCAGCCACCTCCAGACCCCCGGTGCCTCCTCCCCGAGCCCTCCCATGGCACGGGGCTGCCACTGGTGGCTGCAGATGGTGGCCCAAGCGCCTCCATCAGCCCCTGAACTCGTCTCTCCACCGGCTGCATGTGGCAGCGTCGCCTGTGCCCGTTCTGCCCCTCGGTGCCGGTGCCCTCTCCGTGGCGGGGCAGCCGGTGGCCCCCGCACGCCCCGCTCGGCCCCAGCCCGGTGCTGGGTTTGGTTAATTTCCTGGCGACTGCATTAGCGGGAATGGAAGCCGAGGGACGGCAGCTCCTCTGGGGCCCATTAATCATCCCCCTCAGACAAGCTGCCTTGATTACAAGTGGCAAGAAATTCATTAGGGCTGCGGCTCTGACAACTTTTATCTGCGCGGCTGGATCTGACTCATTAGGCAGCCAAATTAAAGCCATGATGGGCCCTGATGAAATTCACTGCTTGTTTATCTTGTGCGATCTGATACATCTGCCCATACATCATCCCCCATGCGGGATCCCGCCCGGCCCAGCCCTGGCGCCTCCCTTCCCATCCCAGCCCTGCCTGACCCATGGCACAGTCTGGACCCCGCTCTGGAGCCAGTTTGGGATGGGGGCTGCAGCCGGACCCCGGCCTGCCCCGCGCTCTGCCGACGGGCTCGGGCCAGCAGGAGCTGCGTGAGGATGGTCCTGAGCAGCCCCGAGCAGGGCCCGTGGCATCTGCAGCCCTCCTTGGGCGCACAGAGCCCCAGCCAGGTCCTGCTGGGGTGCCACCAGTGCCAGCGCACAGCCCCGCGGGGTCAGACCCGGTGCCCGGCTTGCCCGTGTCTTGCCGACGGGTGCTGGGATCCAGGGGCTGCCCCTCCGCTGGCATCCAGGGGAAGGGAGCACCAGCAGCTTTCCCGTGGGCTCTGCCCTGGTCCCAAAGAGCCAAGACAAGCCCTTTTCTCCCCTCAAAAGTGACCGTGCGATGCCATCGTGGCCTGCTGGCACCCCAGCGGCCCCGATTTCCCTAAGGGAGGCCACCCCATGCCAATGTGCTGCCCAGTGCCTGTGCCAGGCACAAGCAGCCCGGGCGCTGCTGCACTTTGTTCCCATCCAAGGCGCTTGTCCTGCACAGCAGTGTCCCTGTTGGGACAGCACCATGTCCCCATCCAGCAGTGGTGCCAGCCCCTGGCAGCAGCACTCCTGCTCTGTCCTGCCCTGCCCTGCCCGGTTATCCCGCTGCTCGAGCACATCTCAGCACCAGGGTGGCTGAGGCAGGAGCTGCTGCGTCCGTGTTTGGGACAGGAGCTGCTGGGTCTGTGTCTGGGACAGGAGCTGCTGGGTCCATGTCTGGGACAGGAGCTGCTGCATCCCTGTTTGGGACAGCAGCTGCTGGGTCCATGATTAGGCAGGTGCCAGGGAGGGCACAGGCAGCCCCTGCCCTGCTCTGTACCCCGCAGGAGGGTGTGGGGGCAGCAGCACCATGGGACTGCCCCTGCGTGACACAGCCCCAGCCGCAGCGATGCCCACGCCAGGTCCTTGGCAGCGCCGGCACCGCTCACCCTGCTGAGCTGAGGCAGTGGCTGCCACAGGGTGTGGGTGCCGCAGGACTGGGGCAAGGGATGCAGCCTCGCACCATGAGCACATCCAGGGTGTGCAGCCCCCGGCTGGAAACCAGCCGTGACACGGGGCTACATCGCTTCCCGCAGAGCCTGGGCACGGCAGACCAAGCCCCACGGACCCTCTCACAGCCCTGGCTGAGCTGGCACAGCCTCCCGGGGTACGTAGGAGGGCAGCAGCCATGGCACGGGGCAGTGCTGCCCAGCCTCAGGCCGCTGGGGATGTGCAGAGGTGCTTTTACAAGAGCTGCCCAGAGCAGGGCTCGTGGTCTTGAGCTGCACTTCGGTGTTTCCAGTCAGCCCTGCCAAGGCCAGGAGAACGATGAACTGCTCCCTAAAGGCTGCCCCAGCAGCACTGATTCCCCTTCAGAGCAGCACGGGGCAGTGCTCCTCTACCCTGACACAGCACAGCTCGTACCAGGGTCTGAGGGCCCATCACAGCCACCAGCTTTGGGAAAAACACTCAGCGTGACCTCCTGGGGAGCTGCAGATCAGCTGAGCCTCCGAGCAAGTCCTGGAGAGGTTGAGCAAGGAAAGGCAGTAGCACCAGCACCGTACTGTCACCCGTTGTTGGAGGATGCTGTGAACCAGCTGCACGGAAAACCTTCCCCGAGAGGGGACCACCGTGAGACGCCTCACTGCTCCAGAGCTGGACCTTCAGGAACCACTGTCCAAGTAAATGAGTGGGCAGGTCTGGGCAGAGGGAATTCCCTTGTAAATGATGACCCTGCCTTCATGAGGGCAAAAGGAGTCTCGTTTGTGTGTGTATATGTGTAAATAAACACGTATGTACGAGCACATGTGTAAACAAATGGGTGGCTGTGTGTGGATGTGTGTCCACACCTGTAATGTCTACTCGTGTGCGTGTGTGCACAAGTGTGTGTGTGTGTTTAGGTCTCCACATAAGAGTTCCTTCCCCCCCCCAGTTCCTACCTCAGGCCGTAAGACAACAAACAGAAGGGGGTACCCGGGAAATTCCAAATACGTACAAGGAAAAATATACTATGAAAGTGGTCAGACACCAGAACAGGGGCCCGAGGAGGCAGGATCACCATCCCTGGAGGTACCTGAAGTCAGACAGGCAAGCTCCTTGGCATCCTGGTCTAACAGGACCAGTCTTGAGCAGGTGTTGGACCAGAGACCCCCCCAAGGTCCTTTCCCATCGGCCATGCCAGGGTCTGTCACCTCCACCAGCACCAGGCCGAGCTGCAGCACTTGCTGTGATGTTAACACGACCGGTTGCAGGGCTGCAGCACGGACTGGCTCTGGAATGGAGCTAGCTCAACAACAACAACTGAAAACCAAGTAACTTGTAAGCAGCTGAAAGCTCTGATTCTGCGTCTGCTGCACAGGCTGTGGCTGGACCTGTGTGCAGCCAGAGCGGGGGCGCTCAGCACCCTGAGCTCGGGGTTACAGACGCACGAACCTCATCCTGTCCCTGGGGCAGGACGTGTCAAAATGCAGCGTCGGCTGGAAATGCCAGTGAGAGTAAAGGGGTTCCTGGACCCTGAAATAAAATCTAACTCCTTTCAACGTCACTCCCCCAGCCCTGGATGTTTTTCAGAGTGCTGTGCTCGATCCTGTAGTGCTGGGCTGTGCTGGGCTGCAGCGGCACAGGCCCCTCCTGTGGACACATTTATAGCAGCAGAGCACTGCTCGTAGCTGCACAACTGCTCTGTCCTGCACCCCCGGCTGACCCAGACCTACGCGCAGGAGCTGCTGCAACTGCTGCAGGGGGCCGGTTCCCCCTTTGCAGCCACGCAGTGTAGCTGAGGCACCGGGCTCTGCTCCGAGCAGCCCACACCTCGGGAGGGAGAAGCGAGGCTCACCCGAGCGCTGGGTCTCAGGCACAGGCAGCTCTGCCATGCCCGGAGCGCAGGGCACCAGGGGCAGCTGCCGGAGGACCTTCACCTCCCTGATCCAGAGCAAAAGCCAGCAGATGCTGCTACCTGAGCAGGTCAAGCCCACGCTGTGGCTGCTGTGAGCAACACCAGGCCAGGCAGTTCCTGAGGACACCTTCTACTTTCCGGGTGCAGGGGACAGAGGCAGCAGCAGTCCTGCCACGGCTGCAGGAAGCCAGCCGTGCTCAGAAACCCGAGTCATGAAAGGATCCTGCAGAACTGTCTTGGGACCTGCAAGAAGCACCTCTGTGGAAAGAAGCACCCACCTGGGCCATGCAGGAGCACAGCGTTGTCCTCGCAGTTGCTCTGAGCTGTGGCTGTCCCCACGCAGGCCGAGCAGAGCCAGCAGCCGATGGGCACAGAGAGCTGCTCCAGCCACCAGCGCTCTGAGGCTCCAGGACTCTGCAGGAGGACTCAGCTGCGCAGACTGAGCACAGGATCCACACCCCAGGTTAAGAGAAAGCACCTGCCAAGGAGGGAAGGGCCGTGGGGAGGGAGCACCCCGCCCCCGGGCAGAATGGGCATGGGCCAACTCCCTCTGTGGCGTTAGGGAGACCAAGCAGGAAGGTGGAGCTGGCTCTGGCTGTCAGGGGTGTTGTCCAGCCTTAGAAGCTGCACCTCCCGGGGAAGGGTGCCAGTGGCTAACTGGACCCTGCGTGATTCAAACTCCGTATCAAACCTTGGAGCAACTGGTGTCCCAGCAGCACCACACCCTTGGAAAGAGCCTTCTGCCTGCCCAGGAGCCTCAGGTGGGATTGCAATGGGTGCCACAGGAGCATCCTTGCCCTATAAGCTGGGCTGGACACCCAGTTAGTGCTGGGATCACAGGGTGCTCTGCGCAGTGGACTCAGGATTGTGCAGGCAGCTGTGTCCCCTGCAGAACTAGATCTTCATCAGGTTCTGGGGCTGGGCTCAGTCACTTGGGAGACCCCCTGGCTTCAGAAGCAGCATGTCCAGCCCCAGCTCTCAGGAGCAGACTGTGCCACTCTGGCTGGTCTGGATGTGGGAGCCCCTGCTGAGGAAAAGTGAGTCCCGGTCCCTGTGTCAGCACAGCAAGACCCGGCAGCTGCTGCAGCTGGGCAAGGACACACGGAGTGGATGCCAGCAGCGCCCAGCCCTGCCCAGTGCTGCGCAGTGGGCACAGGAGCAGCAGCTGGTGCTGCTGAGACGGGATGAAGTTTCCAAGGAAGGGCAAGACCTTTCCCTTCCCCTCAGCCCAGGGTGGGCTGCGGGCACCAACCTCCACTCAGCCCTTCGCCAGCAAAGGCCGGGTCCTGGCAGGAGGCCCACGGGCCGGGTAGAGCGGTGCAGTCAGGGACGATGCCAGCCTGACATCGTGCCCTCGGTGCCCCGGGGACCAGGGCTGCGGTGCCCCGGGGACCAGGGCTGCGGTGCCGGCTGTCCCGGGCCGGGCAGGGCACGCAGCGGGCCCGGGGATGCTCGCNCCGGGGGGCGCTCCCGGCCCCCGCAGCCCGTCCCTGTAGCGCGGCCGGGCGGCAGCGCCACGGAAGAACCGTCGCGTCTCTCCATAGAAAATAATTTATTGAAATCACAGCTATACACGGGCGGGAGCCCCGACCCCAGCCCTGCCCAGCCCGGTCCGCCCCGTCGCGGCGCCACTGGCGGCCGGGACCGGTGGGGCCGGGCGAGCCGCTCCCCGCGGCACGGACAGACGGACAGGCCGCCCTATGTACAGAGTTTACACGGAATAAATAAGGGACATGTAGAGAGGAGCGCCGGCCCGCCCGCCCCAGGGTCCGCTCAGGGCCGGGCGCCCTGCTCGATCTGCTGGTGCTGGCTGCGCACCGCGAAGCGGTTGACGTGCACCGGGATGGGCACCACGATCTTGGGGTTGCGGACGGGCTCTCCCGAGCGGTTGCTCACGTTGCCGGCCTTGATGCGTTTCCACTTGGCGCGGCGGTTCTGGAACCANGGCTGTCCCGGGCCGGGCAGGGCACGCAGCGGGCCCGGGGATGCTCGCGGGCGCTGCTCAGCCTCTCTCCCCATCTCTGCCCCTCCCGTGTCCCGGCGCTGGGGCAGGACCGACGGAGCCCGCCAAGCCACCGCCGCTCCCCGCACAGCGCCGGCTCGGCACCGGCACCGGCACCGGCCGGGGGGCGGGGGAGCCCCGGAGCCTCCCCTACCCCAACCCCTGCCTCTGCCCCTATCCCTGCCCCTGCCCCTGCTCCTGTCCCTGTCTCTGTCCCTGCCCCTGCCCCTTCTCCTGTCCCTGCCC
>WEIS01092837.1:0-25811 GCA_013389965.1 Todus mexicanus
GTATGCGTTGAGATGCTTGTCACACGAGAGCTGTGCAAGCGATATGTCGGTTTTGAAGGGCTAGCAAAGCACATTTTTAAACTCATCTGAATAAAATAGAGGACTTGGGCTCTGCAGTTTTGTGTTTTGTGGTTGCAGCTGGCTTTGAGGGCCTTGTGGGACAGCCATCAGTGACCTGTCACTGCTAAATAGCAGCGGGTTTGAGAGGACTTGAACATGTTGAATGGGAGTAAACTTGATTCTGCAGCGTATTCCCATCGACAGTTGTGTGCGAACTTGTGCAGAGCTGGGTCCTGTTCTGCTGGGACCCTCTGCCTGGCCCGTTGGCATCCAGAACTGATCTCGGCACCATGGGGTCTATTGCTGAGGGGAAGGACTTCAGCCAGGGTGACTTGTCTGTGAGTTACTGGAGTGTGTTGAGTTTGATGGTGATGGAACGGTTCGTGCTGCTTGTATCTGACGTGTTAGAGCAGAAGGTTGACTTTTAGCCTTGCACACATAGTCCTTTGCCTGTGCAGGTGCATTGCTGGGGCCACCTTCCTTCTCTTGTCAGAACCCGAGGAGTGAGTGATGAATAAGACTGTGTAATTTTACCCATGTCAGTGCCACATCCATATCTGTATGTTATCTCAAGTGTCATTCCCTTTTTCACTTCCTTTTATACCTATCGAGCATAAAAATGAGGAGCAGCTGGTTAGTGTGGCTCACTGGTCAGTTGTGCTGAAGCAAAGTCATGCTAATGATGATAGAGCGCGATTCCCTCGACCTTCAGTCTGGCTGAATCACCTCCTAGTTGAAAGGTGTGTCTCCGCAGGCCTTAAACATTTATTCCTGATAAAGAAGCCACTTGGATGTGTAAAGGAATGTGATGCTGCTCTGCAGGAATACAGGGATGTGACACCTCGTGTCCTCAGCGTTTGTTTCAGATGCTGATTCAGATACGTTAAAGGATGGGGAGGGTACAAAGGGTTGTGCTTTCTGCTGGTTTTCAGTGATCATTTGTGCAGGCATTTAAAGATTTGGAGGGGGAAAAAAGCAACTTCTAAACTTCAAATGAAACGTTGGTCGTGCTTGTTTTTAAAAACGGTAAGGTTGACAGGTGGAAAAAACTTCAAACACCTCTAGGTTGTAACAAAACAAGATCTGAGCATGACATTATTGCTGGAATAGTGTGCCAAAGGAGGCATGCCTCACTTAAACGCTTGCACATGAGAACTTGGGGATGTGATGTTGCTTGTGTCGATTCCCAGAAATCCCCCTCGAAGGCTGCCCCTGGTGTCCGTGCTTACGCTCGTGTAGAATCAGATGGTTCCTGTTCCTAGGAAGCGTGTGAATGTTTTTATCCCCTGTGCTCCACTTGCAGCAGACTTTCTGCAATTTTTTGAGGTCTCAATCTTTCCTTTCCACATGCTTTGACACAAACGCCTTTCACCTGTAGTGCCAGTTGCAGGGTTGGTCAGCTGGTTTGTAACGGAAGCGGTTCCTTAGGTTTGTGCATAGGTGTACGAGGCTGTTAGACCTGGCTTTTAAAAACATAAACCAGGCAACAAATAGAAAACCAACCTTCTTCCCCAACCAGCCACCAAATACAAGACCCACAACAACCCCCCCCCTAATTTCCACTAAATCATTTATTTTCAACTTGTGACCAAAATACTGGTGTCTTCCTTGTTTGAAGGTAAACAAGTACTGGAAAACAAGTATTAGAGAGGTGATTAATGAAATCCACAAGCAAAAAATTTACCCACCCAGGTAATTCCTGTGTGGAGAGACTGCTTGTTTCCTTTGCAATAACTTGTGTCTCAGAATGGCTGTATTAGGATCACTTCCATCCTACCTTCTGAGCAGGGAACGATCCTTGCAAGGACCGCACAGTCTTTTTTCTCATGCATAACCCTGGTGAAAAATAATGTTCTCTTGAGAAAGCTTTCCCTGTCTGCCTCAAACTTCTGCAACTACTTCCTTCTGCAAACAGCAGCACGGGTGCAGAACGTGGAGTCCTTCACTTCCTTAGAGTCCTCACTCTGCAACCAGCCAGCAGGTTTGAGCTTGTACGGAAGATCCAAACGTTAGTACATGTTTACTCATTCCTGCTTCGGATTGAGCAATCACTAAAAACATTCCTGTATAAGTTCATTTGCCTGAAAGACAGGTTTGATTTTTCACTCTGAGCACAGGATTCCTTGTGCGTTTACTTTTATTCTCACAGCATTTTAAACAAAACTTGAATTTACTAGAGGCTGACCATTAGCAGGAATTATTTGCATTAAGAATATTTGCATTACTTCTAGAAAAGGGATTTGAAAACCTTGCTTAAAAAAAAAAGGGTTTAAAGCGCAAGGGTTGGAGGGAGGTAGTTGGGAAGGGAGCCACTTCTGGATTTCTTAGGGACCTAACTTGGATTTGTGGTGGTTGTGGAGTTTTTTTGGTTAAAGGTTGAATGGCCTGAACCTGATTGTCCCTTTTTTATTTTGAACGGTGTAACGTAAGAACACATCGTGTGTAAGAATGGTGGTCTTGGGTCAAACTGAGGATCCATGTGGCTCAGGATCCTGTCTCCCAGCAGTGACCATAAGCAGATAGTAAGAATCAAGCTGTGATGTATGGCAAAGGCTTCTCGTGTTTGTGGGCAGTCTGGTTTGTGTCGCTGTGGTGAAATGTTGACGACTTCAGTGCTGCAGAGGAGCAAATGTAGGCAAAGGTCTGGTTTTGCAGTTAAGTCTTTGCAGACAGAGCCTGCGTAGTGTCGATGAGGGAGGAACGTGGCAAGGGAAGCTCTGGATTTTGTTTTAATGGATGCACAGAATAAACTGAAGCAGCGTCCTACCAAATGGATCTCTTGAATGTCGTGCCCAGTCCCTTTCAGGCCCTGACAAACTATTTTTTAACCAGCTGAAGTTGGAGTGGAGTGATTTTGTTCTCTCCTGTTTTGTCCCTCTAGAGATGGAACAAAATGATCCTTGCCAGATGTTTTTAGAACTGCCTCTGAAGAGCTTTTTTTTTTTTCATCTTGAGTGTTGGATGATTTACGTAAGAGGATTTTTTAGAAAGAACCTTTTCTTGAGAAGCTCCTCTTTCCTAACTGCTTCAGATTTATATTAATTTCACAGAAACCACCAGTACCTAGGAATTGCCTTACTGCATCACGCCTTCCAGTGCTGTTCCTGACCATCTTGCCAATGATAGTGACCATTTGGCTACAGCAATGTTCAAGTCTGTGATTGCAATTTATGATCTATTCTGCTTATAACACGTGTATCAAACGGGGGTTTGGTATTATTTGGTAAGCCATTGATTTTCTTACCAGGCTTTTTAAATAAACCCAAATCTTGTAAGATTCATTGTTTAGTGCTGTAGCTTGTTAGTGCTTATTAAAAACAAAATATCAGTCTCCCCAATCCCTGCATATCCTACCTCTAAGCCATGTCTTTCCTCTTTTAGGATCTTATTAATAAAATAATGACCTCTTCCAGGTGATTTTGCCCACTGCCTTAGCTAACAATCTGTCCTCACACTGCGATGGCCGAGTGCAGTGATCGGTATTCTGATCTCCTTTCTGATCTCAATTTCAGAGAGCCCTGAGTCCTCTCCTACAGGCTCTATTCCAGGATGGAGAGAGCGGCTTCGACTGACGGTGCTTCTAGTTTAATCATTCTATGTTCTTTTGCACTGCAAAGTTGGCATTAGTGAGGGGCATGTGTTGCACCAGGCAGTGGGGTTTAGCAAGTTGCATTTGAAAACCCTTTTTTGGAGAGCTCCAAGAGAATCAGAAAGACTTTTTGACAGGTAGCCTGAGTGATCTGGCTGGTCTCAAAACCTTCTGCTGTTGAGGCATCCCTCTAGTTTACAGATCACCTCAACATAGAGAATCAGGAATGATTATGCTGCAGGTGGTTCAGTGGGTAGCACAGGTTGCTGTCCTGTATCACGTTTGGATTGTGGGGTTTTTTGCTTGGGTGTGTTCTGGGTTTTTTTTAAACCTCATGGAAGCATTAAGAGATTTTTGTGTTTCCTGAGCCATTGCTGGCTAGGGGCTGGTGTTTCAGAAAGCCGCTGGAAGTGCAGTGTGTGGTGGAGAGCATTGAGTGCGTGGTGACCACAGCAGAATGAAACACAACCACGTCTCGTGCTGAGGGAAATGACCTGCTGAACCCCACGGTTGGTTCAGTGTGACACTGCCATAGCACCGCCTCCCTCACCCCCATCTCAGGCATGTAAGTCCGTGTAAAAAAAGCGGTGCAATTACCGCATAGCATGTTTCTTGCTGAACTTGGGTGGTAAAAAGGAAAACATGAAAGCAGCAGTGTCACAGGTTGTGAGATTCCACCTTGTACACACGATCCCTGACCTCGAAGGTCCACCTCATGCACACCGCGTGTGTAGTTTCTCTCAGAAGCCTGCCTCCCTAGCAAAGATCTTCACTAAATGTGCTGGGAAAAGAACTGGCTTGGATGCACATCAAGGGTAGGGCAAAGATAGGACAGCGCAGAGAAACGCTGCGCAGAAATCTGCCGATGCCTTTTGCCGTTACCTCTGAACTCTGGAGAGTTTTGCCGCGAGTTTCTGGCCTGGACTCCTGTGTGGCTCCGGCGATACCCTGATAGGGGTTGGCGTTGCAAGTCCTGAAGCCAAGCTAGCCTCCAAGCTGATCTGGAGCACTTCACTGCAACTCAAACTCTGTCTTAGGGCAGTGTTGATTGCCATGTTTCAGTCCTTCGAGGCATTTTCACGGACGAAGGCTGCCAATTGTGCCAATTCTTGTGCAAATGGTCTAGACGAGAAGGTGGATGATGATCAGAGAAGGTTAAACTTGTTTCTGTGTTGGAAATCATGTAGAATCTGTCCTTGCCAGCCATCCTTTCTCTCCTTCCTTCTTTGCAAAGCTGATAAATTAAAGCTCTGCACCACCCTGTGCTGTCTCCTGCTCCTTTCTCATCCTCACCTCTGAACTGGTGTCTCTCGGTGCTGCTTCTTTTGGCCTTGAACCTCCAACCTCCCCCGTCGCTTTAGAATTGCGAGGACAAAGCTTTATTGAACTGAACATCCTCTCTCTTCCCTCCGAACTGTCGGGAACAAGCCTCGCTCGGATTAGAGTGTGCCTGTTCTGCCCTGCTCAGCTACAGAAGCTCCTCGCCTTTTTGATATTCAGTCGCAGGCTTCCATCTCCTTTCTGACCAGCCCCTGTTTACTTTGCAGAATACAACGTTGCCATGGCAACAGGTTACTTCTCAAAGGGAACATCTTGTCATTATATTTAATCCACTGCAGCTGAAGAGGACTGAAATATTAAGTTGTTGTTGCTATGGATACTGCTTTGTTACATCAGTTTCTTTTGTGTCAGATTTCATATCCAGCGCTAGGTCCTCTTCTTTTCTCTTGCTTTGCTTTCCCATAGAATAAACACGGAGTGCCGTGCCATTATTATTGTAATTGCTCTCCGCCAATATAATTTAGCTTCAAAATCTCCAGCGCGTTTTAGTTTCCATAGCAAGAATTTTTCTTTCCATTTGCAAACCCGTTCCTGGGGCTGTGGAAGCAGTAAAAATGATTTAACAGGTTGCGTGCCGTCGCGGAACCATCAGCTTCGTGTCCCTTTAAAAACCAGTCAGAAAAAGCTTCCTGCCCAGCAGCTTAATTCAGTCCAGTCCTTCCCTGGCGGGGCAGGGGGAGGGAGTAGGTTTAGGGTGTGAAAATAATCAGGAAATGGTAAATGAGTGATGAAAAGGCACACAGAAATATTTCTCTCAACACTTCGTTCCCATGTAAGGAATGACGGCTGGGTAGCCCCATTGAGTTTCCCCAGTAGCTCCACAGCCCTCGCTGGGAGCAGAAATCCCAACCTGAACTTTGCTTTTATCTTTGCAATTACTTATAGGATGCTCCAGCATCCTGGAATCAGTCCTCACTCTTAAATGCTTTATTTATTATATTCCTTGTCATGCAACTGAAGGAATTCAGAGCTGGGGAATACTTGGAGCGCTGTGTTTTTTCTTATCTAAATAGAAAATAGCTTTGCTTTCTATTTTAAATACTAAACGTACTTAGGCGGCCTTTAGCTGATGTGAAGTATTGTAGCTGGCAGAGAGCACGTAGACGTGTTTTTAAGTTTGACTTGAATTCTGGGAATAAAGGAAGAGCATCAGCATTTTCCGGTGTCGGTTTCCCCTTCATTCCTCACAGGGAAAAATCCTCGTGCTTTGTAGCTGAAGAAATGTACCCTAGGATTTAATGTAGAATTTTGTTGGAAATATAAAGTTGATTTTTCTACAGTCATTTCTTTGCCTAACCTGAAAAGAACTATGTCAGATCTTGTCTTGCAAAAATATGCGTTGGAGAAAAACATTCTGACGTGATCTTGGGGTTTTTTTTGAGGAGGCTTTTGGCACGTATTTTAGAGTGGATCTGCTTACTGGGAAGAGGTAGCATTGCATAGACATCCCAACACAAGACTGGCTGTTACGAAACCTGTGTGTGTTCCTGTCTGACAGGTTCTCCTGTCGCCTTGATAAGGTCTGTTCAGCCCCACTGCTGTAGTTTACCCACTTGGGCACCAGTGAATGACATTTCAGAGTGGTCAGTAAGGTCAAGTTTAACTTGGTACACCTATGCAACGTACTTGGAAATTCTGCATGTAGAATGTTCATGAAGATACACAAATGATCACGTAAAAAAAAACCCCAACCGACCCTCCAGGAACCTTTTTGCCTTGAAATGGTATTTAATGGTTTGGGCTATCCATTGGTAGCATCCCTCAGGGCTCCCAGTTTATGGTCATGATCCTAATTTTTCAAGTTCAAAGGCAACTCAGTGGTTACTGATGATCCCTGTGAACGCAGCGGGGTGAAGAAGGAATCCTGCAGGGCGGGAGCGTGCTCATAAAGTGATGTCATTATTCCTGCAACAGCAAATTGGGAGATGAATTCAAGATTGCTGTTTCCAGATTAAAGATGATGAGCTGTTAGGTTTATGCCCGTGCTCTTCCTTGTGAGTGTCGAGATTCACTTAAATGCCTTGCGGTTGTGGAAGTGTTAAACTCAAAAGTTTGTCTTTTAACAGCTTGACCTGGCTGCCTAAAGCATAGAGCAGTTCAGAGCTTTTGGTGAGGATGGGTCACACTGATCCTCTTCTTGGCTTTAGCTGCTTGACCGAAAGTTCCAGACTTGCCCTGTTGGGTTTTACCATTTGCACTGTAGCCCTTAATACACACCTGGGTATATCCTTGCTTGGTTTCTCAGTAATGCATTATTTTTGCTTCTCTTCCATTTGCATTGCAAATGTAATGCCCCCCAAAAATACAGAATATCGTCCTAAATTTCATTAATTGTACTTCTTTCTCATTACTGTTTTTTTTTCTTTCTATATTAGGAGGTTAAACAGTACCCAAGGTGAAATCAGAGTTGGACCCAGCCATCAGGTAAGGGGTTTTGTTTGTATTTTAATATCCAGAGGGCACACTTTTGCCACTTGGTCTGTTCAGAGAACAGTTTTATGCATCCACATACAATGAGGTTTTTAGATTGATACTGAGTTTGTCAGAATTCCTCAGCTCAGTTAATGAGACTTTTCTATATCAAACACGGATATGTTATAGTGTGTTTAGTAATTAAAGTCATCTTAAATGAGATCGGTATTTATACTGGGCATCAACCTCTGTCTAAATACCCTCTTCTATGTGCCAGCATCACCAACACCCTCTCCTCCTGGCAGTCAAGACGTTAACTTTTTTACCTGCATGATCTTGACACAGAGCAGTTAAAATTCTTTGTAACCAGGAGGCATGGTAATTCTGGACGATTATTGAAATATCCCTTTTGTCCATAGTCTGCAGGAGCCATAATTACAGTATCTTATTTGTATTTCCAGGAAGTTTTTCTTCAGGCCGCCTTTTCACTTTCTAATGCTGTAGAGATTTCGATTTTAAAAATACGGAGACTTCAGTTGTCTTGTTTGTTTGATTATGAGAAGCAATTCTGAGCAGTTCTGTAAAGCGTTTGGATTATTAAAACCGAAATGGAGAAAACATGTTGAACGTGTTCAAACACTGGGAAGCAGAATAAGGTTAAGACTCTTGATGCTGGTTTGTTCCTGATCTTTTAGTTCTGAGGGCAATCCTTCATAAGCGTTGGGAACAATCTCTTCTTCAAGAGCATTGACATACTGTGGTTTATAAAACAACCTGTGGAGTTGACTTTGTACTGACCAAGTGCTGGATTTTTGTGTCTGAGTGATGAATATTCATTCAGCCTCTTTTTAAAATCTTGTTTAATCTAGTGAAGGCAAACATTTAGGGAACCTAGGTAACTTTCTTAAGGATGTTTTGCATTTAGAGGTAAGAAGAGTCCTTGCCAATTAAACCTGTCGTCGTCTTTTCGCTAGTCATAATATGAGTGCTGTAAATGATACCTTCAAAAACAACTTTCATCTCAAATTGCCATCTAATATTTTGGCAGGTATTAGTCACCTGCGCTCTAAGGTGTAATTACCAACAGCATTTATGGGTGGGGGGGGAAAAAAAGGTAGGAAGAAGGTCCAGTGATTTAGAACACTGTTAATTTTTGCTTGCTTAGGGTTTTAAACTTCTATTGTTCTTTCATTTGCTGAGCATCCACCTTTCTGACAGATGTCATCATGAAGACGATATATCCTCATCCTCTTAATTAGTCTGAGGTATAATCTGAAGGTAAATGAGTGGTTCACTGTAGGCCACGGTAGGAAGTCAGATTGGAGGTGGTATTTGCCACTTTCCATTCTGTAGCGTGAATCATTCTGTGGAAAGGATAAAAATAGGCTCCTGTACATCCTGGGCTGTGTTAGCTCCAGGATGGATGCACGTCCTTCCACCCACCTTGCGGAGAATAAGGTACATGGAGCGGAATCCAGGAACAACCCTGAGATCCTAGTCGTGGTTTCTGATGAATATCTGTTGCTTCATTTTCCTTCAGCTGTGTGTTACTGATGCTAGGGGACTGTTGGGGTATTTTTGATACCTAGTGCTCAGATACCTCAAACTACTGCTTGTGTCAAGTGGGGATACAAGTGAAGATAAATGTTTTGTAGAGTTGGAGTTCTCAAAATTCACATGCATGGGAGAAGGAGAGTGAGGGAGGATCTCCAGAAATCCCTTCCAACCTCTACCGTTCTATGAGTCTCTACTAAATGTTCCTCTATGCGTCTCTGCTAAAAGTTCCTCTATGAAAACTTTTGGCTAATAAATGAATGACCAGAGGCACTGAGGAGGAACTTGCTCTTAGGAGTAGCTTTAGTCATTAAACATGTTCTGAGGGTACAGGAGGATGAAGGTTCCTTTGTGAGAGCACCCTGGCTGCTAGAATGCACAGCTCTCAGAAATCTCATCTTGGTGTAATGCTTGCTTAGGCTTTTCCAGAAGAGAAGTTCAATGACATAGCCATTTTCCCAGGCAAGAAGTAAAATAAAGTACAGATTAAAGAGCAGAACATGAAAGACATCTGAACCTGTGACTTGTAATTACTGGTTATGTGCAAATGTTGCCTCTCAAATATGTTTAGCGTTGTGAGTATAGGAGGTAATTACAGGGCTTAAAAGCTGTTTCTGAAGAGGCTCTCAGCTATCTCATCCCATAGCAGGAGATGACTAAAGATGCTAATTGGGTCTCTGGGTACAGTGTACTGCTTATTTAATGGCAGAGTTGATTTCACTGAGCTATCTCTCTTTCAGGAAATTTCTAATTTCTTTGTTTCTCTTTAGAGTTTTAATGATTTACTGAGGACTTAATTTTACATCTAGTGTCAAAATCATAAACGGTTTGCTTTGGAGCTGTAATAATTCTGCAGATGTGCTTGCACTTGGTCTGTGTACAGAAGGGCTTCACTGGTGGTGGACCCAGCGGTGGTGTTAACCCCGTGTAATAACTGTCAGAGAAAGAACTGCCCTCCTAAGAGAAGGAATGCTGGATAAAGTGAATAATTTGGGGCTTGATGACCCAGTTTCCTCATAAACTTCTCAAACTTGGATCGAATAGTCTCACCACCTGTTGTCTGAGTGTCTTCCATCTGTGAGATCATAATATTCCTGAGCATTTACAAACTTTGTTATTAATAACACTTGTGCATCCTCCTGACGCTGGTAGTGTCTGTATGAACTCTTCATTTATTTTTTTTTCCAGGCGAAGCTTCCTGATCTGCAGCCGTTTCCTTCCCCAGATGGTGACACGGTGACACAGCACGAAGAACTTGTGTGGATGCCAGGAGTCAATGACTGTGACTTACTCATGTACCTTAGGGCAGCAAGGTAATTTCAGCCAAGATCCCACCGATGTCTTCCGAACGCCGTAGGGGCAACGTGGGCTGCCACGTGTGCGCAGCTGGCTGCGCTCACTCCTTTCTATTCTGTTTTGGTGTCAGCTGATGGGCTGAAATGTTTAGAGACAAGAACGATAATGATGTTGGGCCAACACAGAATCTTTCCATTGGCTGCGGGTTCTGGGTTTAAAATGCAAAGCCAAGAGTATGTGCTGGCACGATGGAAAGAGCGTGGGATGTGCACGCTGTAACGAGGGAGGTAACTGCTTGGAGAGGAACAGCCGTGCTAGTGTAGGGTTCCTTCAGAGACTAACTGGTTTGTTGAATGAGCTCTAGTTTGCATTTCACTCTATAGAGATCTCTGGTGTGCCTGGTAGATGAATCAGATGCACTGGTGGGCTTCATAATAATTCAGAGGACGAGTAAGTTACTTGTAGTTTACAAGAATTCAGAGATGTGGGGAACCTACAGTTTAAGTCAGTTTTCTAACGTCATGAAACTAAGATTACAGCAACAGATTTGCTGTGTTCAGTGAGACTCTTTCCTTACGTGTGGAGGTTATATCTTCTATAATCCTGATCAGACTTTGGGACGACTGCAGTGCAGATTTTAATTGATTAAATCCACTTAGATCGGATTTTAGTTTTGAATTAAGCATTCCATATGCTGAGGCAACTCAGTTTTGCATAATGAATAGCAGTGTTTGTGGTGCCTTGTTTTACTTAGCATCGCAGGGTCGGGAAATTTGAGATTTAAGGTGCGAAGACACTATTTGTGTGTTGCATAACGTGTGCTTCAAACAGGAGCTGAATTGTTGAAACTTTTTTCCCCCCCTCAAACTCTAAAGGAGCATGGCAGCTTTTGCAGGCATGTGCGATGGAGGATCCACTGAAGATGGGTGTGTTGCAGCCTCCCGTGACGACACTACGCTTAATGCGCTCAATACAGTAAGTATCTAGACCTCCTGTATGGAAGAACAGTCTTTCCATTTATTTCCGGGCTACTTAAAGCATATCATGAGTCAAGTATTTAGCAGGTAAAATAGATTTGGGGGATCACTCATCATCCAGTTTTCATTATCCCTTATATTTGGATGACCAGTTATCTCTTGCATAAACATAATGTGTGTAAATAAAGCATTACTGAGTAGTGAGATAGATGTGAGTGTATATTGAGATGCTCACGCAATTTCAGTGCTGCCACAACAATTAACTGGGGTGGGTGGGGAGCACGTAATGTCTGTAAATCATGATATAAGAAATGTTGCGGGGTTTTTTAAAGATCAAACTAAAGAAACTTGCCTGTCATTCCGTATTTTTTGGTAGCATGGTGAAATCTGTAGTTGTTTTTTTCCCCACAGCCCTGTCTACAGCTTTTGGAGAGCTGTGGTGGTAATGACTCTAAACTGACCTTTGTTGTGTCTTCATTGTTTCCTTTGTGAAAAATAAGAAGAATTAGGTGTCACGGGTCATATGTTACTCTGAAGAAAGACACAGACAGATCTGCTGACTCTACCAATAAACTATTTTCTTTTTTCCTCTTTTTATGTCACCTTTTATCCATAAAACCTATCTTGGAGATAGAAGCGGTTGTGTTCTGTCCCATCATTTCATGGTTGTTGGCTGCATTCTAATGACACGCACTTGGGAAAGCTGTGGAAATGTCAGGGTGTACCCGTGGCTGAAGGAATTTCTAGCTAAATCTGCAATATCTTTTAGGGGCGATCACAACAGAAACGTACAGACCCCGTGGGCACTGGGAGCAACTTCAGATGCACGTGTTTATTGGGAAACTGCCGAGAGACAATGCAGTGTGTAGCTTCAGACTGAATTTTTCAAGATCTTTCCTAAAAGTAGTTTTAAGCACATTCTGCCTCAGTGTCCAGCACTGAAACTCTGCCGCGACTCACACATTCTTTGCTGGCAGTGCTTGAGGCTCAAGTAATTTGTTTTTATTCAGTCAAAATAAACCAACCAGTGATACTAACAACAAGCGACTTAGTGTGGTGTTCACCTGCAAATTGGCTCACGTTAAGTATCACTTAGTGACCACAATATTATGTCTGCCTCTGCTTGCTGGGCTTTAAATATTTACAGTTACATAGTTTTCGACCATTTATTTATAAAATTCTTAAAAGTTTGTAAATAGCCTTGACGCGCATCAGAAACGGAGCGATAATCACAGAGAAGGGATTATCTGTTTGTTTAGGGGAAGTGTCTTGAGCATGTTGGTTTTTGGTTGTTTTATTGAAGTGAGTGGGAATGGCTTCAACACGTTAATCACATCAGCTATACTGAATTGCTTCTTTACTGTCAGTCAAGCATCTCATTCTATGAAGCTTTCAAATACTTCAAAATGTGATAAAGCTCAGTCTGTATAAGCGGTAGAACTGGTTTATAACTGGTCAGGTCTGTGATTAGATATGGATGACTTGATACCTACACTGAAGTGAAAATACCTGTTTTCTTAACGTGAAAAATGTTCCTTCTGTACCTTCAGCTGAGCAAAACCATTCGCATTGGTTTATTATTTCCACTTCTATTGATCACGTGTTTCACAGCGTGCATCAGTTTTTCTGTCTTATTTCCTGCCACAGACAGGAGCAAAACAGGATTAAGATGTAAAACGTGCCCCCTTAATACTTCCTAAATCAACAGCATCAGAACTTTCATTCTTACTGTATTTCTAGTGCCCCCTTAATTTAGCAAATCCCTGCTGATTCACTTTCTGCACGGAGGAGAGCTTCACGCTTCTGCAATAATAACGCAATGCAAACTCTTAATTGATCCTCTTAATCTTGTTTATCTGTGTGTAATATTTTTGATTGCTGTTGTCATGACTTCCCCTTCTTCTCAGTGTGACATCGTCATGTCACACGCTGAGACTGACCCCGTGGTGTTCTTGGCATCATCTCATTAACCTCAGCTCTGCTGAAGTTCCTCTTCTGTAGGTGTTGTGGTGCGCGTCCTCTAGGCTGGTTTTCCCCCCTGTGTTGACACAGCGTAGTTCCCATTAAACAGGCTGCCTGAACACGGACCGCTGGACTTGCAGGAAAATACAATCTGCAAGGTTTGACCTTAATCACTCTTGAAAGGTCCTTAGGCTTCTGCGGTGTTGGATTATATTCCTGCTTCAAAAACCTCCTCTGTGTCCTCATACTGTTGATTGCAAGTGTTAGGAAGCAGGGAAGAAGATACTTGTTCACTTTGAATTTTTCTAGAAAAATGTTTTCTTATGAGTAATAGTTCTGGCAGGTGGGATATTTTAAGAAACTTTGGCTTATTTCTGAGAGGCTGCTCTTTTGACTAACTTAAACCGGTTAGGATAGGTAATTTGTCCTGACAAAACGCTGCCCTTTTTATCTTGCTCTTCACCACCTGTTAAAAATGTATCAGATTTATCTGATAAATAATTTGTGGGACTCTTACCATGCACTAAGTTGTGGTTTTGTTTAGAAATTTACATATGCAACCCAGAAGATTAATGTAAAAGAAAAAAGGGATATGGTATGATTTCTTGTGATAGCAATCCAATAAACTTCAGGGCAGCGCTTCGTATAAATCAGTCTTGACAAGCTCCTTTGCTAGTGTTTTATTTATGTAATAACAGACTCTGTAGCCCCCAGAACGATTTATTGTTAATTATACCAGATAGAAATGAAAATCATGGAAAGCACAATGCAGCATACCTATCTTGAAATGACGATTCGCCCCTTGTCCTGGTTCAAGAGTAAGCGTGAACATCAGGTGTTTAAAACAGCAGATATAGAAAAGATGCTGGAAATGAGTGTGCAAACTCAGCATGTAAGAGAAAATCTCCGAATTTTTGGTCATTTTGACATGTGTGGTATTTTTGCAGGGGAAACTAAAGAGCCAACAACTCTATTTATCCTCATATGGGAAGAAAGTATCACCACTTAAGCTTACATAGTACTACGTGGAGGGAAGACAAAACCATCACATGCTAATAGTGAATAAATCTCTCTTTACTAACTAGCATTGTTCAGACTTCTCCTAACGCACTATTACCCGGGAACATGTCATTATGAGTGACAAACACGTCAGTGTAATATCGGCTTCAGGAAATTCAGTTTGAAATAAGATGTCACCCAGACAAATTACTCCCTGTTTTAACTTGCCCTTAGACCAGATTTTCTTGTTCATTAACTACAGACAAGGTTGAAAGCATAAAAAAAAAATTATTTAAATATATGTTAGCATTGCGTTTTATTACTAGTTTTCCTTTTGGATGAGTCTTAATTAAGAGCTACTCCACTGGTTCAGATGAGGTAGCCCAGCACTTGAGGGGCCAGCTCTCTCTGCCTGGGCATGTTGGAAGATGAAGCCACTTGTAGTGCATCAGACAATTTTGCCACTTTGAATTTTCATTCATCCTTATCCTTGCTCTTAGGGGAAAAAACTTCAGCGTGTTATTTGTAAGATGAGTTAAGAAATCTTTCTACAGGAACTGTTGAAACAGGTCGATAAAAAGGGCCAAAACCAACTGCCATGGTCACTTCTAAAAATTCCCTGGGAATACATAGAATATATATTATTTATTTATTTATTTATTTATTTTAAATGCTGTTGCTCTTTTTGCCGGTATTTGGCAAGTTCTTGCCCTGGATGCTTGCAGAGCACTAGCCCTGCCTGTGGTGTTGACCCACCAAACAGCTGACACAGCTGGCTCCCTCTGCTGTTGGGTGGCTTGAGCTGTTTGGCCGAGCCCTGGCAAGTGGGTGCAGCACAAGCATCTGGCTCTTTAGTCTCCATCATTAGCATCTTAGATCACTCTGGAGCAATTAGAGTTATTTAGAAGCTTCAAATAGAGTAGAACTGGGGGAAGAGATGGAAGTTACTGTTGGTTATTTTGTTTTTCCTTCCCCCGAAGAAGTGGGAACTGATTTATGTATTTCCAGACTTGAACTGGTAGTTGTCTTCTCTTGGAGTAACTTACTGGTTTCTGTCACCTTTGTTTTGTTAGCTTCAAATCCCGTGGCAGGCCAAGCTGTGTCAGCTGGTTATAAATTACAACTTCTCAGTGAACTATGACAGCGTGTGGGCAGAACAATATTGTTGGGCAGGGTCTTTTTGTTTAGGATGGTTTAGGTTCTTGATTGTCTCAAGGTTCCATTGTCCTTGGGCACCAGAGGGAGCTCAGCAAAGTGGTTTTGTTGTCTGAGAGGGTCAGTGTATATATATACTTTATTTTTTTCCCCTCTGATCAAGATTTATTGTATTGCAGCAGGTGGGGAGGAGGTAGAATTTCAAAGAGGAGGGGGGAAAGGAAATTCCTAGAATAAAAGGGGCTAGTGTCTTGTTGGGTATCAGGCGTGGTTGATAAAAATCAAATCTTGCCACTTTGGAGCATAAGCACTTGAAAGAACACTGCAAGTTTGAAAATAGATTTTGCTGTTTCACCTAATGAGATGTATTTGCTGTGGAGCATATCCCATTTGATAGCAGGGCGAGATGTCCAGAGCTATAAAGAGTATCTACCTCAAACTGAAATTTGTCAGCTCTGCTACGGAAAGAAGTGGCCTGAATTACATTTTGTATTAAATTAGGTGCTTGGATTAGGGTAATTACAGCAGAAGACTGAGCTACTCAAGCCACATGGCAGTAATTCTCCTTCTGCTTTTCATTTTCCTTGTTGTCTTTTTCCTTCTCTCTCCTCTTTATTTTTCTACCTTCTTAAACATGCTGCAGTTTTACAGAGACCTACTGGATATCTCGACCACTGTCCCCTTCAACAGGAGGAGCAAATCCCTCTTTAATAATTACCATGTTCTGAAGCCTGCACAGATTAAAATAACCAGTGCTTAAATAAGGTTGTTACATAAACATCGACAGCGCAGTACCAGGCACATACCGTCGTCTTTTACAATTCCACTGATGTATCTTACTTGGCAGCAGTGAAAAATCCCTTTTTGACTCATCTGTATTAGTTCAGTCTTCATCAAATGCTCTTGTGGTATTGTTAATATTTACCTCGTGTTCAGCAGGTCAGGCTTGATATCTTGGTGCCTGGACAAGTGATGTGCTTTGTCCATGCCCAGTGATTGTTCAGCGCTCGAACCTGGAGAACTCGGGGATTCCAGGGCTGTCCTGGGCATGCTGGACATGACTGTATCCCCACAACAGAGTCTTCTGGCTCAACAATCCCTTCTGCTTTTATTGGCTTTCCTGGGTGGATTTCAAAGTAGTTGAGGATTAATTTCTCGCTGTATAGTAGCAATTTTTCCTTGGAGTAAAAAGACTCTGGAATCTAACAGTGTTCTTAATGGCCTGCAATTATTTAATATTATAGCATGAATGCAGCCTAACTCAGATGGGCTTTTCAGCGGCGATCATAATGACTGTAATTGTAAAAGGATGCCTTGCTGATGTAGAAGCTGCCAGATGCAATGCCATTCTGCTCTAAAAAGGTCACAGTAAAAGGGACATTTAAATTAAGTTATAAATTACAATCGAAGAACAATATTTTGATGAGCAAGACCAGAGATGTCAGAGCTGCAAGATGTAATTCATGGGTTCATTACAGAACAGAGGTGCCTGACAGCTGAGCCATGCCAAAAGGAGAATTTATTTGCCACATCACGCAGACGGAAAATGGCAGCTCTGCTGAGAAGCTGTAGTAGAAACTCGAAGCCTTGTGGTAACGTGCAGACTTCATGGTAATGAGGCTTGCCTGTGATCTAGCCTTGTTTAATGACTGTTGTAATATAAATGAGGGGTTTTTGGGGGGCACATGCTCATTCAGAATTTCTTTTTTAATCTAAAATCCCGTCCGGCGATAGCGAAGTTGCTGTATTTTCTGTTTGCCAGTATAAATACATTTGTTATTCCTTTTGTTAGTGTATGTATGTAATGCACGCCGGTTCAAAATTCAGATGGCAGAGTGAATGCTAAAAATGGTGATTCTCTAGATGACAGGATAGGAATCCAGTGCTTAAAGCAGCAACTTGGAAAGTTCAACTAGAAGTTAATGAAACCATAGGCAGTCATCAGTAGCTGTTATTTATATGTTGGAGTTGCTTCCCAATGAAGTGCTTATATATATTAAATGATAGAAGGTAATAAGCAGAGAATGAGCCGAATTGAAATACGTAAATTTAACTCTGCCACTTACAAAAATATATTTCTAGTTTTTGCTGCATTATCCTACTTCTGGTACTTAAGCTTTTTTTTTTTCCCTCTGCTTGCTGAAAGTAACATTTTTCAGGAGCCTCTGAACCTGTATCTCATGTTTTCACATCTGTGTCTTCTATGTTGCGTGACTCTCCCTCTTTCATGTCTGTGCTTCTGGGGTTTATGACTGTTATTAATGCAATTACTTGGTCAAAAGTTACTACTCGTGTTTTCTGTTGCTGAATCGGGGCAGGTTTGATGGCCTGTAAGCTCGCCTATTTTTCAGTAAGCGGAGTAAGCTGCCTGTTAGACCAGTCCCTTCTTTCTGGGCTTGTCTGATTTTTTTGCAGATGGAACTGCTTGGGCAGTAGGGCTGCCAGGGAAAAAACACATGTTGTCCTTGAGGCAAAATAAAGATGCCCTCCAAGTTACAAAGAGGCTTTGGCATTCCTGCGTGTTTTGGGAGGGAGCAGAGGGAAAAGAAACAGAAGCGCTATTCTCTTCAACACCCTCGAATTTCCTCAGTGAAAAATCTTTTCGGCAGTGGCATGCACAGAAAGAAAGCATTTGCAAGGTGAGCTGGCAAAACAAACGGTCCTTTTTTTTCTTGAAGATGGATCCGTTCCCAGTGCTGGAGTGCAAACAAGGAGAAAAATTCGTGTGTACCCAGGAGAAAAGACAACATCTTATTCTTATGCCTCTAAGTAGGTATTGCATACCACAGGAGGCTTAAAAAAACAAGTGAAAATCAAGTTTAAAGTTGGTAGTGTATGAGCGTTGGCATTGAGCACTGGCACTGCAGGTCGAGCTTTCTGCCCTAATCCCTTGACCTGTGGCTTAGGTAAAGTGGACCGAGATCTTTGTTTCCCTCGCGTGCAGCTGCAGTCCTGGGAGCAGACACTGATGTAGGCAACTGGGGCGGATTTACAAGCCATCCATCTGTTGTACGTTGGGAAATTTCACCTGAGGAGACAGGTTGGAAAGCCGTGGTGATCCCTGGTCATGCATCTCGGTGACTTAGAGCAGCGTGAGGAGCTCCTGATGGCTCTGATGGGTTAATGCATCTCTCTGCAGTAGCTGGCAGAGGAAGGAGTCAGGGAGTATTGTTTGCTCTGGTTACTCTGCATTAGTACCTGTAGTTATGGTTATTGCACGGAGTATCTCTGACTTCTCTGTAGATGCCACATAGAAAGTCAAAAATAAGTAGAAACCTGCTCTGGCTTCGCTTGCTTTCTTGTTCCCATTAGATCAGTGAAGTGCCCGTTCTCCCACAGTGACACTCTCTATACTAAGGTTACTTTAGTTGTTGGTAAGGAAAACCAAAACCACTCAGGCTGCCAGTTTAGGATACATTATCAGTTATTCTAAAACCTCATTGCAGGTAACAATCAGAGGTCTTTGCCCAGAAGTGACCTTTTATTTTTAGAAGTACTTCATTTTCTTTAAAAGTCCCTCAAGCATAAATAGATCTTGAAGGCAGCAATAACTTGGTGGAGATTGAAGAGCACCATCATCAGCTCAAGATCTGTTCTTGCTGATGATAGAAGATCTGAGCCAATCTGTGTGAGGTGTATCCCGGAACGTAGTAATTTCTTCTTGAGCACAGCTGATAAGGTGTTCATCGCTGTCAGCAGGAGCTGTGCGGGATGACAGTTAATATCTTGTCGCTGTTCAGTAATTGTAGCCTGATCCCTGTTCGGTTCATCAGTCCTGGGAGAAGTGTGAGGATTACAGTACTTGTTGAAATGTTTTCTGAGGTGGATTTAGCTCAGGTCTAGCAGCGTAGAGGCTTCTGGAGTGGGGTACAGATGGCTCGGGATAAAATCTGAGTGGGAAGGAAAAGCAGCAGATAATCAATGAACAGCATCATGTTTTGGTTGTCCTTGTTGTCCAGAAACTTTGGAGGGTCTGTGAAATTCTGTGATGTTAATGGATGGCTTTAAAGCTTTGGTTTGCTTAGCACGTTTGTTAGAAACACTACCTCGTGTCTGCCTAGGGAAGTTTGCATGCAAATTGTTCTCCCTTTTGGGTGTTGGAAGATAATTTGCTTTTTGTCACCCCAGCAATATTTCTTTTTCTTTGAGACCGTTTTCAGAAGACATAGAACGAGCTCCTGACTAGTCCTTCAGTTTAAAATCCCAGTGTACTTCGGAGATGGGAGAAGCTGTAAACCTGCAGCGTGCTAAATGTTTTCTAGCAGGAGTCAAGAGCTGGAGATTCTCAGGGGTTCATTGTCGAATGCTTTTTCGGTGTCGTTCTTCTACTTCACCCTTCTTTAAATCTACTTCAGAAAACTTTTGATCATGTAGATACCAAATTTATGGTAGAAAACAAGGCGCGCTGTAGGCTGTGACCGGCTGAAACAGGAATGTCAACTTAGACATCCCTAGTTGCTCTTCTGTACTCCTGTAGCTATCTGTGGAGGTTTTGTTTTTCTTGCGTATTTGTTTTCCAGCAGCATGATGATCTTTGCAGTGCAATCAAAATAAAGAGAATTTTCTGGATGGGAAACTTGACGTGCCGTGACTTGCAGTCCCTCCTGTGTGTCAGTTTTTCCAGTTGGTTTTACTAATCTGAACAAAAATATACCACATAAAATGCAACTCCTTTTGTAAAATACAGTGTTGGAGCTTTTTAAAATTTTCTCTGGGATTTCTAATGTAACGTTTTATCTTTTTTTGAGTTAACCAAAAAATCTTCAGTGCTTTATGGGCTCAAACGTTCTGGGAGTAGTTTAGGAAGGAAGGGGAAAAGCTATTTGTTTTAATGTTGTTTCTTCTACTAATAAATCCCCAATTACCCTTCACGTTGTTTAAATTTCACTTCATATATCAACAGTAAAAATAATGAGGCATGGAACATCTCATGTGGACCCCTTTAGTGGTTTTCCTCCACTATCAGATCACTGCTAATTCCATTGAATGATCTATTTGTCTTCTTTATTTTTTAGCTACATGAAAGTAACTATGATGCTGGAAAAGCCCTGCAGCGCTTGGTGAAGAAACCTGTGCCAAAACTGATTGAGAAGTGTTGGACTGAAGATGAAGTGGTAGGGAAATGAATTATTCCCTTGAGCCTTATAGTTCGTGTTGCTTCTCTTGCTTTTCTTTTCTTTGTGTATTTCTGAAGAGATTGTCTTTATGGGAAAGCAGAGGGGCAAATAATTTGCTGCACAGGGTAAATTTTTGCACGATTCTGAGTTAGTGAGCCCTTGCTTGATATACAGAACTTTATGGGATTGGGGAAAATGACTTGCTAATAGAATAAGAGATGAAGTGACTGTGTTTGGGAGGATGTTACAGGGTAAACGATCAGCTGCAAAACTTCTGGACTCTAAATTTCACTTTTATGATGAAGTCTGGCCACGTTTGTTTTGTAGAACAAGATGTAAAAGGTGTACAAATAATAGTCCCTGTTTTTTTTTTCTTGCTGGTATTGGCAAAGTCTTTCAGTGTCAGCTCAAGTTGGATATCAGCGTATCTCCTGAACAGAGTTTAAGTCCCTTCTTCCCCTCATATGGAATACTAGAAAGTGTTTACTGGCTTGGTTCTTGATGGATGAACCTTTGACCAAGAGCAGATCAAAAATAGATTATCCAAAAGCCGGGATTCAGTTATGCCATCCACGTTTACTTTGAAGTACATAGAAATTGTCAGACTCCGAAACTGAATTTTTAAGCTAGTTAATTAGTGAAGTATTTGAAGCATTAAACCAAAACCAAACATTTTGTGATCTTATTAAGTTACTGATCAAGTTGGCATCGGTGCTATAAAATAGAACTGAGTAATAACAGGTGAAACTTTCATAGTCTTTTGGCTTTTTTTACTTATTCAGAGAGACTTTTCTTCCAAGCTCTAGTTTCTCCAAGTCTTTTCAGGGAGTTATTCCGATGGATTACGTGTGCTTGTTCTCTCCTTATGTAAACCTTTTTGCAAGAGCTAGATTAGGGGTAGGCCAGGCCATATAAACCCGTATTAAAGCAGCCTTATTCTGAAACCCAACAAAGAACCTTTGTGGTAAAGAGACTGCCTGAAGTCGTAGATTGAAAGAGGATCACGTGCTAACACTGGCAGCGAGGCGGAGGAGAAGATGAGTAAAAAGCCTAGAACGCAGCTTCCTGAGAAGTTTTAGAGTTATCTTGTCACAAAAGGGACTTTTGTTTAGGGAACTGACTGTCGGAACAAATACTTCATGTGCTCTGCTCTGGGTTTAGTAAGTTTATATTCATCTTGGTTTAACCTCTGTTTTCTCTCTGCGAACGTTCTTTCCCACATTCATGGTTAATTCATGGTTAAACTGTACAGTGCCAACACCTCTCTTTTTCTTTTTTTTTTTTCCTCTGTAGATTTTTTTTTTTTACTCTCACTGTTTTTTTCCATCAGCTGCACTACCTTGTGAATGTCATAGCTGCTACAGCTCGGGGAAGGGGGGGCTTTGATTGGAGGGGTCCGTGTTAAATGATAGAAAATAGAACCTTTATGAACAGAAAAAGCTAAAGTTTATTGAAAAATGAAACATTACTCTGAAAGTGCAAGCTCTGTGAGTACAAAATAATGATCACTGACTCTATAAATCATTGTCAGTCGCAGCTCATTTTATCATATTTGTTCTTGTTCTGTTCCATCCAAGTTTCCAGAAACGCTTGGCAGCCCTCCAGCCCCAGCAGAGCCAAAGATCAAACTGTGCTCTTATTTATAGACAGCTAAGCTCCACCTGCACAGCTTCAGAGCCTGTTTGTCCCTGGCAGTTTGGAGAAAGCTCCAGATTAAAGCAGCTGTACTGCACTTCTGAGCATGTTGGAGGTTTGCAAGGGAGGTTTCCTTATTATTGGCTCTGTGAAACTGAGGAAAATTCTTTCTGGGTGATACTTGGGGTGCTGAAGCTGTGGAGAAACTCCAGAAAATACGGATTTTTTTCAGAAAATGCTCATTTGTCAAACCCAAACCACTTACCTTTTGGTGAGAACCTTTTGAAATGTCTCTTTAGTTCAGTAGGATTTGTGATATAACACTGTGAATACCTCACATTCATTGACAGTTTATTTACTTATAAAGCTTTATAACTTTTTCTGTGGGCTATTTGTTGCCCAAAGATGGAGCTTTGCTTGTCAGTTAAACCAGCTTTGTTGCCTGTGACCAAACTGTCAGCGAAGAGCTGCTTTGCAGTGATCAGAACTGGCTAAAGGATGGAAACGATGTTATTTTTACTACCACTGATGTTGTTACAGAGGTTTCGATCAAATTAAATAGAGGATAAAATTTGCCAGTGATTGAATTCCATGGAAGGCTCTGTAAACGAGACAACAAACCTCTGTCTTTTGTTTTTCTAAACCTGTGGCTATTTTTAAACCTTTATTTTTGATTCCAGTATGTAAATTCAGAGGCGTACTGTGAAACCAGCCTTCCACGCCGCCTAATAAACGCAGCTAAAGAAGCTTCTTCACTGCTGCATCTCCTCGCAGCTTGAGCAGCAGCTGTTTCCTGTTTATAAAGGCTTCTGCTACACCTGATAACATCAGTTTCCAGCAATGATATGGTGAAGGAGGGTTGCCTTCCCTTCTAATGCTTATGAATTGAATTCTGTGGACAAATACATTGAGCAATTGTCATATAGGCTGGCCAGAGAGGTTGTGGAGTCTCCTTCTCTGGAGTTACTCAGAACCTGCCTGGACATGTTTTTGGGTGACCTCGTCTAGGTGATCCTGCTCTCACAAGGGGGTTGGACTAGCTGGTCTGTCGAGGTCCCTTCCAACCCCAGACATTCTGTGGTTCTGTGATATACAATGCTATGTTTAAGCACTTTCTAGGCATGCACCCTATAGACCAACGTTCCCGGCAGAGCCTGGTGGAATCTGGTTCACTTCAGGCTGCAGTTTCAAATCAAGCGGTGCAGAGTAGAAGCATTCTTGGGGAGGAAGCCGTGAGCAAGCCCTCTGGTTTTATACGGCTGGTGGCAGTGTTCTCGTAGAAGTTACCTGCCATCGAATGCCCCGTCTGACATGTGGCATGATACTCGCTGCTAGAGCAAGGTCGATGTAGCTGGGACGAGCACCGACGTAGCCGTTGGGCACGTGTTCCATGGACTATCTTTCACTAATCTGAGCTTACATATAAATCACTCTTTCTCCTTCCATTTTCTTCAGCCACCTTTCCGAGTCTCCTAAGACCAGTCGCTATAAAGNGGGACAAAAAATAAAAAAAATAAATCTGCTCTGCGAAATGGTCTTTATATTTTCTGTGATGTTCAGTACAATTTGGAGCCTACACTTGCTCCAGGTCCAAAACCGAGCTTATTGTGCACGCTTCCATTTCAGATAAATAACCAACCAAATGGCTATCATCTGCGAAGGGTACAATGTTCATCTTCAGTTCTGTTAATTTATTGAAGTGGTTTTCAATTCTGGCATGCCTCACGTATTGGAAACGTTGAAGGAAATGGGCTGGTTCTGCCTGTTCTTCCCAGTCCTGCTGATTTGATCTCCCATTTTTGTCTCTTTATTCAGAATGTGCTTTTTTTTTTTTCCCTCTCCTCCTGTCTTTTTATCAAAAATACGAACAAAATCAATACGGCTTACAGAAGAGAGAAATACAAATCAGGAGTAAAAGAACCTCTAGTTTATTAGGTTTTTAATTAAACATGATGAACACATTTTAAATAACACAAAGGCCTCGGGCTGAGCTGCATCTAATCGAAACAGATTAAGTCACCCGTCCACACTTGGGTAGTTATTAATTCTGTTTACTTATGCATGCTAGCTGAAGGCAGAGTTCACTGCTGCTGCGTTGCAGCTTATTGCACAGGGATGCTTTTGCTGCATGGAATTGTGCTCCTAATTAGCATTCAGATGTTGATTATGAAGAACACTGGCGAGGCTAATTGAACCCTCTCTGAAATTTAGGGTGCCGTCTTCCAAAGCTAAAGAGAATCTGGGTGAAACAGTTCTGCATTCTTTCTTGGACACTTCCTCCTTTTTTTTTTTCTTTCTTTTACGCTTGGCCTGATCTTTTCAGAGACGGTAAATTCTGAAGAAGAGATTGCCAAGTCTTCCTCAGGAAGATGGTTTTTTTTTCCTTGTGCATCTCCTTGCAGAAGTGCTGATGACACACCGTGTGACGTCCTTGATAAGTAGCTTTTATCGTGAAATATGCTGCCCTTTAAATATTTTACATTGCTTTTGATGTAGAGTAGTGGAGGTAAACAACCTAGATTCCAAACCAGCTCTTAAATTTATGTGCAGGGGTAGTTAATCCTTGCTGGCGATAAACCTTAATTGGCCGTGTACATGGATTTACAAGTTCATAAATTTTAAAATATCCACACCTGGCTTCAGCTTAAAGCTCATTTGTCATAAAATACAAGTGGAGATCCTCCTGCCAAAAATGACAAGATACAGCAAACTAATTTCCTAACGTGTTTGCAAGTATTTGTAATCCAGTGTAGCTGGTCAAGAAATTACTTATGCAAAACACACATGCTTATTTGCTTGGCTTCTTTGCCTGGAACCGGCTTCAAATGTCTCTCGTCTGCCCTTTTTGGAGTATCTGCTCATGAAAACATTGTTTTCATTGCTCGCTCCTTTGAAGCCAGGCTTTTCAGATATGCTGGAAGACAGAGCTGCTTACTGGGGCAAAAATACCATGAATTTTATTTACTGTTTATATGGCAGCTAGAGAAAATGTAATTCAGAGCAGAATTGAAACAGAGCCTCTGGAAGAGTCAGTGGGGGGGAAAAAAAATATCATCAAGGGCTATTTGAAAAAGGAGGTTGGTGTTGCAGGGCTGCGGTTGAGTAATTGAGTGGGTTTTGAAGGTTAAGGTATCAGTAACTGCTTAATTTTTTATCCACAGAAAGTAAACAGTCCAGCTTCATAGTAGAGACAGTTCCTGCTCAGTGTTTTCTGGACTTTAGAAGTCGAGCCATCTGATGCCATTTGCAAATGCGTTAATCAGTAACAGCTGAAAATTAACTGAGCATTGAGATAAAAACCACGGGACCCGAATTGCCGTGGTCTTAGTAGAACCTTTATTTTAAGAAGAATAAATACGATTTTAGGTGAAGAGTGGGAATGTAGAGTCTTGTCTGTAGCTTATTTAAGAACTTGAGTGTAAAAGAACCATCAGTCCTCACAGTAAAAATTTACTGATGGGGGTTGAAATTATTCTGCTTGTGGGGGGGGAAAAAAAGATTATTGAAAACTTGAGTCACGGTTCCTTAGGAGTTGACAGGTTCACAAAATGATAAGGTGCAGTACGGCTGGAAAATATAAGGTTGTAATAGGGCTAGAAAAGGTGAATTTAGCTTAAACACAGGTTTCTAGACAAAAGATAACAATCTTTTCGGTTGTGATTAACTTGCATCAGTCTTTGATCCAAGCCCTTGTTTAAAGGGATCAATATTGCA